>JAGVVM010011396.1:0-15632 GCA_019149425.1 Psidium friedrichsthalianum
ACGAATGTCTCTGTCGTTACTAATGTAAACTCAATACCAAGATGTGATCGACATATTTCCGTACAAGAGGGGCGGTCGTCGATTCGAAAAGCATGAGGCCTAAAGTGCGAAACTAAATAGTCCAATGAATAGAAAACGTGTTTTGAAACCGACGACAGGATTGATTTGAGTCTATAAATGACCCTCAAACATTTTCCCTTGTCGACCATTATGTTACGAACGGTTCTCCAAGCCTCATTAACTCCTCTCCGTCTCGGATCAAAGTCACGGATTTGGTGAATAGAAACGTTTCAAATGCTTTGAAAAGTTCTCAACAGTTTGGAAATATGCTATAAACAGCGATCCGGGTGTTACATGGCTGATCTCGTATACAGGGGGGAGGTCGGGACCCAGAAAAAAGGGGGGGGACCCGATGTTGTGCGCAATCGTGGCAAGAAAGGGGCTCGGCAACTTGTATGCATGTAAGATACAGGGGGGGGAGAATTGTTGAAAGCAAAGGAAATTCACAGTAAAAAAAAAAAAAATAAAAAATTTTAGGGGCGGGGGGGGGGGGGGGGGGAAAAAAACACATCGTCCCCAAAATCCATCACATAGTCATTCGAAAACGAAAAAACTCTTCTCAATTTATCCAATCAATGAACCCATTATCCAAAAATGGATTTGGATCAGTTTGAAGCGAGTGCTTTCATTGTCAATGTCATCGATCTAACCCTATTCTTTAAGCAACTACTTCAATTTTTTTTTCACCCCCTTCTTGCCCTAATTTTGTTTCCTTGTTTCATAGCATCATAGCATGAGTAAGACTCTCCAGGGACAAACCAGAAATAAAAAATATAATATACTAATCTATAAAAAAAATTATCAGCAAGCGAGAAGAAGCAGGGTTGACTGAATTATTCCCATTGACCATCTATCCACACCGCACGTGGCGATCGCGGATTAACTTCAATGACGTGGAAAAAATCGACCCCGTGGTTAGGTCGGGCAGCTTCCATTTAAACTTATTATTAATTAATGGCAATAATGATGTTGAAATTGGGAGAAAGAGACAAAACGTAGGAAAACGCATTTCTGCGAAATGTTTACATGATGACAGCTTTTGATGGCGTAGAGCCGCAAGAAACGCGAGGGATGCTTTTCTCACATTAAATAAAAATGGGATTAGAGAGAAAAGAAATTGTGGGTTTCAAATTTGCTTTGCCTCCCCTGGCGGTGTCAACGATCCGTCTTCTAATTCTAATTTGTCCTTCTCATAAGTTAGAATAGACACGACACACAAATCCAATGTAAGTTTTAACGAAATAAAATTGTTGAAGGGGGCTGTTTATTTTTGGGCTCCTGACAAATGATTTAGTGGCTAAAACTAAGAGTTTGAAAAACTAGGATTGCATGGCGGGAATCTTTTCGTAAATGATATTGTCTCGAATGTTTAATATCTTTTTTACCGCAGGAATAAGAACGATCGTAAAGACATTTAAATATCAAATCGCGCTTCGACCACCTGGCTTAAAATTTCGGCACTATTTGCCACTGGTTTCCTCTACAAGCATATTACAGATATCATAGTAGGGGAGGTCTAAGTTAGATTTGTTTTCAAGCTTCTTATTTGTCTCGCTTATTATGCGTTTTCATGTTTGAGTCTAAGGCAAAGATCGATCCTGTGCGTGAATGAATGGTAGTCCTCGTACTATTGTCACAAATATAACATAATTTTGGATATATATTTCCTTTGTGGCGGACGTATATACAATGTGGTATTGTATTATAGCAAATTTTAGCTTTTTTTCCTCGTGCGGGCACAAAATTTTTTGTTTCAATTTAAGTTAGGCAAATAATCAACAAAAGGGGAAAATTCGGTTGGCTAGGGTTTACTAGGAGACAACATTCGCGTTTTTCTTTGTTAAGGAAAAGTCATCGATGATTGGCTCTTTTTTTTTTTGGGGGGGGGGGGGGGGGGGGGGGGGGGGGGGGGGGGGGGGGGGGGGGGGGGGGGGGGGGGGGGGGGGGGGGGGTGGTTGAATATGACGCCTGTCTCCATCGAGTTTTTTCCTTGGTTGGATCGTCGGGAAGTTTCAAAACATCTTCTCTTCAATTCAAACCCTAGAATGACCACGAATCAAATCGATATTAGTCGTATGCACTGTTCATCTTTTTGACCTACAACCCTTCAATCATGTGAACACTCCCATTTGGAGGAGAAAAAATTTGTGGGGGGGAATCAAAAAATCCTACCCATCCCTCGGGTGGCAACGCCGAGACATCTTCATATGATTTTTGCACTATTCAGCCAGAATTTGGCCAAATCCTAGAACTGAATTTCGGGGGAAAAAAAGCGATGGATGAATTGAACATGATTTTTTGGCGGCCCGTGACGAGATATGTTTTAAACGAGGCGACGGAAAATTGGGTACTTAAATTTCTTACCCCCGTGACAACATGAGTCTTCCCTGAGCTTTTGCTCCTCCTCACTTAGTGTCGACAATGTCATCTTTGGGCATCGTGGTAGAACTCCGGTGGATGTGGGCTAGCGGTTGGCGGTGGTGCACAAGCTTGGAGGTGGTTTTTGAGCTCGTGACGCGGTGAAAATAGGTAGACCGCAAGTGTGCAACTCACAACATACGTAAGGCGCACCAAAGAGGGAACTCTCAATTTTTACTTAAGAGTTAATACCCCGAAAAATCCTAACTAGTACAGTTAAGGATAAATTTACCTCAAATTATTTTTTTGACAAGGCAAAAATCCCAAACTATATACCTCGTCAACTATCATGTGTCCATTCACCTCAGCGATTTGATTTTTTTTTTTTTGTCACAAATGGGTGGAGTTCTAGTCCGCCACCTCCTTTAACTAACCATAACGTTCTGATTTTTAATTCTTTCTTACAACAATGGTGCATGCGAAGACATAAACCACAGATGGACGTCCAATGGACAAAACAAGTGCAATGAAACACAATCGAACAGGCACAGCCTAAAAAGGGTTTTTGGCCTCATCATGGGTTTAAAACTATTAACACATCGACTTTCATGCAATAACAGAAAGCATGGACGACAGTCAGATTCCTTATGTTAATTCCTATTATTCCATTTTCATATATGTACACAAAGTTCAACACAGTTTTTACACCACCACGAGCTTAACTACTGTGGGAGGCGTGATTCAAAAGACAACCACCAACGATGGTGCCATCACCCAGTATCTTACACCCAACATTTTTTCGATCAACCAAACCAAAACTTCGCAATTCAATAAAACCACTATGTTCTCATTCCTTGGTCACAATCACATCCATCGATGCCTGATGGCCCTCAGGCATTATCGTTGGCCGATCATCTGGGGGCATCGGAGAAGGACCTCAATAGGGCACCGTCCTCGTCCCGGCTATAACTAGCTACAAAACAAAACATGACCAGGGCGGAGGCCAAGCCCTACTTCAGCCGCCAGACACTAACAACTTTTTGAACATAATCTTCGGATAAATCAGGATTCAACCAGCGATCCCTTCCCATGAACTAAATGCATTCTCAGGACACATAACATGCCGAGGGGTCCGCAGGCATTAATAGGGTGGCATTTCTATTATTTGAAGCCACAATCAAACAACAGTGAGCCAAAGCCCCCCGAATGAACGTCTAACATAATAAGACTGTAAGCATTGTAATAGAACATAGCATTAATATTTCACGAGTCGATGAACATGATATTTGACCACCTGATGAACATGTGAAATGATGTATGCATGTGATTTCTCTTGATCTCACCATTTCACAATTTCATATTCAACGCTAGCTCACAAAAAGATTGTCCCTCACAGATAAATCTTATGCAACTCTCACTCCAGAGGCATTTCAAGCTTGCAAGGGCGGAGGCATCTCTGCTCATCGAAGGCATCCCAATTTTCGTACCAACTCCCCACGTGGCATCGTTGATAGCAGCACAACAAGATCAACTCTCAACTCATATGAGATGCCATGATGTGCATATCCAATGCATTCTCAACTCATACTGAGATTCCAGGTGAGGCATCTCCGCTTGTCGAAGGGCATCCCAATTTTTGTACCAACTCCCATGGGCATCGTCGATAGCAGCGCAATAGGATTAACTCTCAACTCACAATGAGATGCCATGATTTGCATATCAATGCATTCTTACCTTTGTCGCATTTGGCTTCAGTAACACATTCAAGATATTCAATGCAGAGGAATGACTCATATTGTTTTTCATAATATACAGATCAGATATGATTTCAAGCCTTTAACGACATATGATTCTCAAATCAATTTATACAGACTATATGAATCAGAAATCCAATTGCCTTGATTTCTCAATGACGATTGATGATGACGATGGATGATCTTGGGATTGTTTAGAGTAAACGAGGGCATAACGGTGGTAGACGAATTGATGGCAGTAGAATGAGAGCAAGGATTGAAGAGGTGGTTTTGATTTGACGATCGCATGACGAAATGAACTGATGTCGGATGCTATTTATAGTAAAAGAGAGACACGGTCAGTTAGCCTAAGGCGTGACACATGCCTTGCCACATTTCCCCTCATAGTGACCCATGGCATCGCCTTTGCCATGCATTAACAAGTGGCTTAACACCTGTTGTGGTAACACGTAGTGACACCTATCCACCTTCCTCCACGTGTCATCGTGGTGGTAACATGTATGCCTCTAGCTCTCCACGTGCTAACACGTGGCCTACCACATGTCCATGTGTGGCCATCTTCCTCATTTGGTCCCAATTTCTCAAGTACTTGGCTCAATGGGGACCTAATTCAAGTATAATGCATTGTTCTATTGTCTCGTCGACAATCTCTAATTTCATTTCTCATACATATAATTTCTTAGGATTAGCTAATCGGAGGTTTTGGGGTCATTGTAATCCTCCCCACCTTAGGAAACTTTATCCCCGAAATTTAACTCTTGCTCCCTCCTTCAAAGAATTGGTTATACCTTCGCCTCATGATTTCTTCACTTCTCCATATTGCTTCTTCAAGATCATGGTATCTCCATAATACTTTAACAAGAGGGATGGTTTTATTATGGTGGACTTGTTCCTTTCAATCTAGTATCTATACAAGTTCCTCAATGTACTTGACCCTTTCGTCAATGTCAATAGTTTCAAAGTCTAATAAATGACTAGGGTCTGGTTAATACTTTCTTGATAGCGATACATGAAATACATCATGTATCTAAGATAGTTTTGGTAGTAATGCCAACATATATGCTAATTCGCCTACTTTCTCAAGTATCTCGAAAGCTCCTGCAAATCTTGAGCTTAATTTCCCCTTTTCTCCAAATCTTGAGATTTCTTTTAGGGGGGACACCTTCAAGAATACATGCTCGCCTATCCCAAATCCTAACAATTCGGCATTTATAGGTGTAGTTTTTTTGTCGACTCTAAGCCATCTTAAGCCTATCTCGTATAACTTTAACCATTTCAGTTGTAATTTAAACTGATTCTGTCCATGCCAAATTTCATTCTCCCACTTTATTCCAACAAATGGGAGTTCTACAGGCTCTACCATACAATGCTTCGAATGGAGCCATGCCTATACTCTATTGAAAATTATTGTTCTAGGTAAATTCTACTAAATGTAAGTTTTCTTCCCAATTTCCCTTAAAGTGAACAATATATGCTCGCAGCATGTCCTCTAGTATAAGAATTGCCCTTACAGATTGCCCGCCTGTTTGTGGGTAAAAGGTACTACTATACTGTAACCTTGTTCCTAAGGCAGTTTTCAAATTTTTCCAAAAGTTTGACTTAAACCTTGAGTCTCGATTTGACATTATAGTAACTAGCACACCATGTAATCGTACTATTTTTTTAATAAACAAATTCGCAAGGTAGTCTAGACTGTGATCCTTTGATACTGCTAGGAAATGAGCACTCTTGCTTTGTTGATCCACTATCACCAAGATGGAATCATGACCTCGTGCTGTTCTTGGGAGTCCTCAATCCATCGTAATGTGCTTCCATTTACACTCAAGAATTTCTAATGATTTAAGCATCCTACTAGCTTACGATGTTTCGATTTTACTTGTTGGCACGTCAAATATTTCACAACGTGCCTAGTGACATCCATTTTTATTCCATTCTACTAGCAATGTTGGCGGAGGTTGCAATACATCTTTGTGTTTTCGAGATAAGTACTATGCTGACTTCAATGTGCTTTAGACAGAATTGCTTCTCTCAATTCCTTATCGTCTGGTATGCATAACTGTCCTTGGAACCTTATTATCCCATCATCGGTCATATGGAAGTTAGGTCATTTTCCTTTTAGTATCTCTTCCCGTATCTCTAGGATTTCAGGGTCCTTCTATTGTAACAAATTAATCTTTTGAACAATATCAAGTTCTATCCTCAGAATTGCAATTTAAATTTCGAATATGATGCTTCTTTCAATAGATTCCATTCTTGAATCATCATGTTTGCCGCTTGTGAAGATTTCTGAGTAAGGGCATCTGCAACTCTGTTTGCCTTTCTTGGATGATATAGTATCTCGCAATCATAATCCTTCAATAATTATATCCACCTTCTTTGTCTCATATTTAATTATTTTTTTGAGAATAAATACCTAAGACTCTTATGATCTATGTATATCTCAAACTTTCTTCATGGAGGTAATGTCTCCATATTTTCAATGCAAAAATGATCACAACCAATTCTAAGTCATGTGTTGGATAATTTAATTCATATGGCTATAATTGCCCAGAAGCATAAGCAACAACTTTTCTGTGTTGCATTAAGACACAACCCAATCCTTTTTGGGAAGCATCGCTATATACTTCATATCCTCCCAATCATGAGGATACAGTTAACACTAGCTCTAACGTTAACTTTTCCTTGAGCTCTTGGAAGCTCTTTTTGCATTCTTGGTCCCATATAAATTTAGCATTCTTTCTAGTTAACTTAGTCAAAGGATCTGTGATGTGGGAGAATCCATCCACGAATCTCTTATAGTAATCTACCAATCCTAAGAAATTTCGGACTTCGGTCACTATTGTCAATCTTGACCATTTGACCATGGCCTTAATTTTGACTAGGTCTGATATCCCTTGCCTAGATACAACATGGCCTAATAATATAACTTCATTTAGCCAAAATTCATATATACGGAATTTGGCATACAATTCGTGTTCTCTTAGGATTTACAAGACTACCCTCAAATGTTCTTTGTGTTCTATGTGTTCCTTCGAATAAATCAGGATGTCATCAAAGAATACTATCACAAATTGATCTAAGAACGTCTTAAACACCCTATTCATTAAGTCCATGAATGCTGCGAGTGCATTAGTTAACCTATTGGCATGACTCGAAACTCATAATGTCCAT
This sequence comes from Psidium friedrichsthalianum, assembly GCA_019149425.1. Classification (NCBI taxonomy): domain Eukaryota; kingdom Viridiplantae; phylum Streptophyta; class Magnoliopsida; order Myrtales; family Myrtaceae; genus Psidium; species Psidium friedrichsthalianum. The sequence continues at coordinate 7,344 of JAGVVM010011396.1, forward strand.
TACAAGTTCGAAAGGTAGTATTAGATACATCCTCATTCTTAATCTTTAACTGACGGTATCCCAATCTAGAATCAATCTTTGAGAATATAGACACTCCTTATAATTTATCAAAAAAATCATCAATCCTAAGGGCAAGTACTTATTCTTAATTTTACTTCATTCAATTACCTATAGTCAATACACATTCATAAGGATCCATCCTTTCTCTTTACCAATAATATTGCGCACCCTATAGTGACGCTGTTGGGCAAATATACCTTCTATCTAATAACTCTTGTAGTTGTACTTTTAGTTCATTTAGCTCCACCAATGCCATACTATACAAAGCCTTTGAGATTGGTTCTGTTCTGAGGGATGACTCAATCACGAACTCAATCACATGTTCGGGAGGTAATCCTGATAATTACTCTGGAAACACATTAGGAAATTCTCTCATTATGGGTATATCCTCAAACTTGGCATTTTCTTTTCCTCCGTCTTTTGCGACTACCAAGTGACTTGTACATCCATCCTCAAGTAATCGATGTGCTTCTAGTGCTGATATGAGCACTTTTGTGCAACTCGCATGATTTCCAATGCATTCAAAACTAGATTGGTTTTGTGGATTAAATTGTATCGCTTTCCTATAACAATCCACGTTGCCTCTTTGCCTACGAAGCCAGTCCATTCCTAAGATGATATCAAAGTCATATATAACTAAAACTATTAGGTCTACCATATGGTCTTGTCTGGCTATCTCTATCCTAACATCCTTACATACCATCATGGATAAGATAGTGTCTCTTAGAGGCATAACAACACTAAGAGGTATGTCAATCGATCTAATAATTAAGTTATTCATTTGCACCAACCTTGATGAAACAAACAAATGTGTTGCACTCGTATCAAATAATGCACAAGCTTTGCAATTATTTATAGAGATCTTACCTGTTATTACAGCCTTAGAGATTTTTGCTTCCTCTTGGATGACTGCATAAACCTTCCCTTGAGCTAGTGGTTGTTAGTTACTCCCTTGAGAAGATGTTGCATTAATTATCATTTGTTGTGGTTAACTGTTTCGTGGACAGTCTGTTAGCACATGACCTGTTTGTCCACATCTAAAACACCTTTGCCACCTTGGACATAGCGCATTCCCATGTACCTCACTACAGATGCAACAAAATTGATTCGGGTATTGATTTCCTTCTCTAGACCATCCGAGGTTCATTTCCCTTTAGCTTCCATTAGTACTCCTTCCTATTGGGAATAAATGGCCGATTCCAAAATGGTTGAGACTCTTATTACGCCAAAAACTATCTTGGGGAGTCTAGCGACTTGACCTACTCTGTGATTCTATTTCTTTTCTTTCCTTTACTAAAGCTTGCTCAACCAATTGAGCTCATCCATAGAGGGTAGTATAGTCCTTTATATAAAGAGGCACTACTTGTCTCTTGATATCATTTCTCAATCTGTCCATAAACCATTTAACCTTGTCCTCCTCATTTTCTACTAATTTAGGTGCATAACTAGATAGTTTCGAGAATTTGGCCTCATACTCATCCACGGACACACTCCCTTGGGTTAGTCTCCCTTGGGTTAGTCTTATAAACTCTTCCATTTTCTATTTTCAAGCATAGTTTGAAAAATATTTTTCATTGAATGCTTCCACATATCTATTGAAGGTTACTTCTACAATAGTGGGAAACACAGTTATCCTCATTGCCCCCACCAGTTCGGCATGCCCTTCTAAATGATATTTAGCAAGGATATCTTTTTCTACCTCGCTACAATTTAATACTTTAAAGGTTCTTTCCATACATTTAACCCATCTTTCGACTTCGTTTGGCCTTCCTGATCCAGCGAATTTGCTTGGCTTCAACCTTAGGAATTGTTCCAACAGTTCCTATATATAGCATCCACTAGTCTTAGCATTCATAGTGGCCTATTGCCAAGCTTGCTCTTGCATTAGGTTTGCTACAGTAGCAAGTGCCTATAGGATTCCTTACACATAGGGGTCATTACCTACAGCTCCATCAATTATCCTAGGAGATCCACTTGATCACACCATCTTATTGAGTTTTCTATATAGCTTATCAGTAGTATTCAATGCATTTCCTTTCACTATGAAGTAACTTTAGTTACTGCCAATCAAAATAAGTAGCATTTGCCATTGCTAACAGAGGTAATCACAAACACATGTACTTGTAAGTTTTTTATACGTACATGCCTACCAAAATACTTAATCCTTTAGCGTATGTTATCGCTCAAAAACTCGCTCCGACACCAATCCATATGGCATCCCAATAGCCACCTATTTACAAACCACGTGTTCTATTTTAATCTTTTATTATACAACAGTGCATGCGAAAGACTAATTAAACATGGATAGACGGCCATACAAAACAAGTGCATGAAACACAAATGGTAGGTACGCTTACAAAGGGTATGGCCTCTCATGGGTTTAACTGTTAACACTCGACTTTCATACATTAACAGAAGCATGGACCACAATCAAATTCCTTATAGCAATCCCATCATTCTATTTTATATATGTACACAAAATTCAACACCAATTTTTACATCACCACGAGCTTAACTACTGGGGTAGCATGATTCAAAAGACAACCACCACGACCAGCCATCACACCAATATCCTACACCCAACTTTCTTCAGTCAACCAAACCACAACTTCGCTATACAACAAGACACCTGTCCCATTCCCCATCGCTTCACATCTTTCTAGGCCTAACTGCCCCTGGTATTATCGTTGCTATCATTTGGGGCTATCAGGAGAGAACCCAAGAGCTCACCATCCTCTCCTGCTATATACATAGCCACAAAATGAAACATGACAGAGGCACAAGCCAGCCCCACTTCAACCGCCAAGACACTAACCAACTTTTTGAACTTAATCTCCAGATAGTCGGGATCGACATGATTCTCCCATGAACTAATGCATTCTCGAGGGACTCCATAAGCAACATTAATAGGTGGCATTTCTATTATCCAAAAGCCATAATTAAAAAAAAATAGTGAGCCAAAACCCAGCGAATAAACGTCTAACACAATAGATTGTAAGCATTGAAATTAGATAATAGTATCGATATTTCATGAGCTGATGCTAATTGTTACCATAAGATGAACATGATGTTTTACAGCCATGTGTTGACACCTGATTTTTAATCACATTTCTTCTTAAAAAATTAATAGAAAATCCATAAAAATTCATAAAATTATAAAATCAACTTTGGAAGCCTTGGTCAAGTCTAAGGAACCAATTTTGAACAAAAAGTTATTTTTCATATTTTTTTGTATTTTTTAAATATTTTTCAAAAAAAACACAAAAATATTTGAAAATTTGGGAAAAATAAATTTGTGGCCACAAAAATATGGAAAAATATCCAATATTTTTCTTCTAAATACCTGTTTATTTTGACCTTTTTAAAGTTGAAAAAAATTCAATTTACGGGTATACGTTTCTTCACAAACGTATTCCCAAAATTGATTAAAAAATTAAAATAAAGCTTTTGAGTCCTTTTATTTTCTTCTTCACTTTTTCTTGAGTGGTGACATTGTCCTCTAATGCCTCATATTGCATTTTTGTTCAATTAACTTCGATTTTGAGCTTAAAAATTTAATTGCCTCATATGTAAACTGGACTTTGGTTTCATCATCTGACTTCACTATCACTTTCCACCTTATTGCCTATCATTTCGCCCCTACCACAATCTCACCATTCCCAATCTAACTTGAAAATCCAGAGATCCAAGAGTAGATATATTATAATCAAAGCCTCATGTGCTGATTGTACAATGGCAGGGCAAATGAATGGCCATGTGAGAGTGAAATTATGGTGTTAGGCACGTTGCAAACCTAACTGACAATGCCTCAATGAAAACAGAAGTATACTCGAATATACAAGAGAAGCAAAATCTTGAGAAGACTAAACTCCACTTCCTCAGCTAGGAAAGGGGATAGGAATGATAATGAGGTAATAGGTATGGTGCATTTGAAGATTAGAATACCTGCCATGAAGGATGCATTCCACAAACACAAAAAAAATTGCAAGGAAATTTCCAGGTTAGGTCAGTCAAAGTGGACGGAATGTAAGCATCTGGTGATCGTGGTTGACACAATTAACATGAAAAAACTTATAGCCTATCTGAAAGAGAAGCTGAAACGAAATGTTGAGTGCTTTCACGATCAAAATGACAGTCTAACCTAGTGACAATCAAGAAGTGGAGGTGACTAAAATAGAGACTCTCAAAGAGCCTGCAACTAGCTCATGAAGATGGTGGCACAACAATGTAGAGATCACAAGAAAGAAGTAAGAAGAAAGCTGAGGAAATAAAGAACAAGCAAAGTGAAAAATGATGAGTGGAAGGCAAGATAGGCAACGCAAAAGGAAGAGAACGGGAGTCCACTTTCTCATCGGATTTCTTTCGGTTCAGTGGAGCAAAAAGAAAAAAAAGTGAAGACCATGACCGAATGATGAGGAAAAAGGGGGATGGTGGATGGAGATTCACCAGAAAGAAGCCCATTCTTGATGGCTCGTTGTGCAGAGCCAAAGAAATAAGGGAGGTTCTTTCTTTTTAAAAAGGGTAGTTGCATAGAGAGTGAGGTCTCTCAAGCATGGGGTCTGAAGATGGCATCCCTGGCATGGAAACTCTCTCTCTCTCTCTCTCTCTCTCTCTCCCATCATACTAAACTTCTCTCCGCACTGAGAGGCAACTCCAGCTCGCTCCATCTCGAAACAACCGCCGCCGAAGCTCTTCCTCTCCCGAAACTCCCAAGACAGCCAGCTAAGAGAGTTTTGTTTCGAAAATTCTCTCTTTCTTGATCCTCTCCATCTGCCCTTTAAATTCTTCTCGAGTTTGGCCTCAGAGGGGCAAGCGCACAAACAGTGCCACCCATTGATCTCTTAGAAGGGCACGCAGCAGCTTCACTCAATCCCCCATGTCTCCATCTGCTACCAATGGTATTTCACACCCATCTGTTCCTTGGCCCAATAAAAATGTCCCAACTATGCATCTTTGCCTTAGAAGCAATCTGCAGTCAGCCGCTTGAGATCTTATCTTGATTCTTCAGGAGGAGTTTGATATCCTGTAGAATTATGATGTGCAAGCCTCAGCAAGCAGCATCTAAATGGAGGTATCCGTCCTTTCACAAACAATCGATGGTCCTAATTCTGGAACCCCATTCTCGTCAGTTGAAAACCTTGACCCCTCAAACCTTGATGAGCTTCTTTTTCTGGAGAGATCTTATCCCCTCGCGACTGCGGATCAAGCACTGACTTCCCTGTTTTTGTCGCAACTAAGGCATGTAAATCTACATTGATCAATCAATTTCAGCAGCATCAGCAAAGCATGTTATCACCCCATCAACACAACCTTTTCTGTCCTAAAAGTGTTGTACCACCTTTGTTGCAAGCCGTCTTTCAGGGTACAATATGGGCAAAGTCCCCTCGGTAACATAGATCCCATCTCTCCTATGGTTTCGTGTGCCAATGTTGGCTCAACGAGAGAAGCAGCAGCAGCAATTACGCAGCCGAGCTCCGTGAGCTTGGTTCAAATTCAGCTGCCATGTGGGTTCCCCCGCGGTTCTTGGTCGAAATGAGGAGCTACAAAAGGGATACCTGACTAGGCTGTTAGTACAAATGAACTAACACCCACTTCCTCTAGCGAGGCTTCAAAGTATCAGCACGCAGATGGAATCAGTGATCACGAAGCGGGAGGAGCATGGCTCCAACAATGCAGGTTGACCCACTCTGTGGCTTAGCAAAAACTAGGCATACTATTTGGCTATGCCCTTCCCTGTGAGAAGCTCCCACTCGACAAATATAGCAGACCTAAACAATGGGGTCAATGCAGTTGAACTTTCCAATTACCAATCAAAGGCGAACCCAGTGGTTGGGAAATCACTGGGCATATGTCCTGAAGAGGAAGGAGGAATTTGAGGAGGCATCCGAGAAAATGCTGTGGCACCTTACAGAGGTTTCTCTTTCTGAGGAGAGTTTCCAAGAAGGAATGCTCGGATGATTTGAAACCAGTGCATCACCAACGACAAGGAGTTCACTGTCTGACTCACATCTTGCACTCCAGTTAATTACGCCATCAAACATCTGGGTCTGGGGGGCGGGGAGTGTTCCATCACCAATGTAGGAAAACACAAGCAGGAGACAAAAGAGGGAAAGGGGGAACAAGGTGAAAAAGAGGAGGCTCCCTCATCTTCCTGGTGGACTCAAGAACCGTAAAGATCTTCAACATTCCATTCGCAGGGAAGGTGAATCACAGATGATTGGGAACATCAAGGAGCGTCTCCATGCTTAAACTCATATTCAAGCCTTTTACTTGCCCTATGAACAATGAGAGAAGAAAAGTAAAAAGATTCCATGAATTTCCTTGCAATAGCCGCTGGTCTCAACGCTGATTACCATAATAGGTGTCTTTCTAGTGAAGCTACAGTAAACATCAAAACACATTGAAGCCTACCAGCAGAAGTAGTTATGTGGTTGAATCCTTGTTGCGTCCTTATGGACACAATCACACTAAAGGGTCTGTTTTACATCAAATTGCAATCTTCTGCATTTTTCATTTAAAAAGATTCGAACCCCAGAATCGATAGGCTCTGCCTCCTATTTTTGTGGGTAAAGATACTCCTATATTCCATCTGTTGATTTTAATTTTCACATACCCAAACCCCAAAATTGATAGACTGAGCTATCTGTGGAGGTCATAAAAACACTGCACAGAAAGTCGTTTTTAAAAACTCACTCCCTCTTTTCGACCTTCAGGAAGTCTTATAATGCTTATATTGTTTACTGCTTTTCTATATTATATCTTTCATTGATCCGAACCAAGATTGCGGTAGGTTACTATTCCCACTTGGTGGTGTAAGGATATCAATTATTACATATATTGTATTTAAATTTCCACAATATCAAATCCCAGGAATTGGTAGCCGATGCCACCTACTGTGAGTATAACATGAACAGAAGTCCGTCTCTTAAACTACTCCCTCTTCTGGCGTCAGGGAATTTAATGCTATATAATTATTTAGTGCTTTTTATTATGCAGCTTTTCATTACATTTATATTATTGAACGTTTGTGAAATATAGAGTTCTTTGACTGGTTTTTGTGATACCTCTGTTACTGAACATGTACGCATGTAGTATTCGTCATGTCTATGTTCGCGTGCAGTTTTGCATGTTAGTCCACATCCGTATGTCATACTTGCAAATACATGGTCATTTATGTCATTTTTCACAAAAAATCCATTAAAAATAAATTCTAACAAGATTACACCTTTGATCAAGCTGAGAGTTGACGAACTTGCTAATTGAACATTTCATGAAATTGGTACGGAAATGGCATTAATTGAAAAAATAATGTAACCAAGTCCCCAAAATTTTTTGAATCTATGGTTCGTAAAAGAACTAAAGTATTTCTCCCGATACTTTATTTAGGTATAATCAGTTCCTACCACGAAAATGATTAGTGGGGATCTAAAAATGAAAAAAAAACTTTGGCATGAAAAGAACCTTAAGTTGCACGAATTCGGTAGGACTTGGGAGGGTTTCGAATGAGGTTAGTAATTTGATTAACCTGATAATCTGTTAAATGGATTTACACCGATGTATATTGTTTAGGTCACGAAACAACTTGGATGCACGTGTGAGATGAACATACATGTGATTTCTCTTGATGTCTCGACCATTTCCCACAATTTGCTGAGTATCAATATCGGTCACAAAGAGACTACCCTCACCGGATAAACCTCACGCGGTAAATATCACTTCAAGGGCATCTAAAGCCAGAAGGGTGGAGGCATTTCACTCATTGAAGGCATCTCGATTTTTTCCTAGCGGCTCCTACGAGGCATTGGCAGTAGCACGAGAGGATCAACTCTCAACTCTCAACTCACAATGAGACGCCATAAGTGCATACTGCAATGCATTATACTTTGTCAATCAGTTCTGTAGTAACACATTCAAGATTATTAGTGTAGATGAATAACTCCGCGCTTATTGTTTTCGCTAACTGTACACACGCTATGTCATATACACACACGTCCAAAGCCCACTAATGATGTATGATTCTAAAATCAATACCTATACTAATATCGAGTATTAAATGTGCACTTGCCTCGATTGTCTCGGAACAAAGGAACGATGGCATAAATCTCGGGACATCTATCCGGTAGAAGGAGGCGTACGACAGAGAGGGCCTCAATGAAAGTGGCCAGAACTGAGGGTAAGGATCCAAGAGATGGATTTATCTAATAATAATATGATGAAACGAATAACGTC
>JAGVVM010011397.1:0-11959 GCA_019149425.1 Psidium friedrichsthalianum
GATTGTTTACAAAAAAAAATTATTTAAAAAGTATAAAGATGTCTACATTAGCTCCGACGATGTCACATAAAATGGCTGGAATTGGTGGATATGGCTAAATTGGTATCAATTCAAAAAGTTTAGAAGTAAATTGATCAAATTAAAAAGTTTGCGACTGAATTGGTACTAATTGCAATAGTTTTAAAAAAAATTTGGGTATTTTTTTCCTGTTTGAAACTAGTGACTTTAAAGCTTGGCAGGTACAATCTCTTTGTCATTGCTACTTCCGATACCGAGGGAGGGTGAGTCCCAGCCAATTTTTGAGAACGAGGTAGATTATTACTCTGATAGCTCTTGTTTTGGTAAAACCATAGGGACACTCTTGTATTATCCGTAAACAAAAGTTCACAGGGAATCCCGTCCATATTTCTTGTATCCATCGACGTAACGAATGTTTTTTTTTTCTTAACCAAACAAATTAGATAGCCCTAGGACATTAACATGTGCCTCAAAACCGTCGCAATGAGCTATAAATGCGCGTGCGATCGGCCATTTAGCAGCCGTAAGCTACACAGGAGGGCAAAATGTTGTGAATTTCATTTGTACTGGCTATATCCACGGAACTCCGCGGAGATGCGGGGGCGGCGAGGATTTGTCTAAAAGGCGACTTGGAAGGTTTAGTGGCTAATTAGTGCAGATGACCATGTGATTAGTGAAGCCACCAAATGAGATTATGGCGAGCAAGAAATCTATCCTTTTGAGGCGGTAGCTTCGGGTCATTTCATTCAGCAGCATTCACAACTGAATGGGGACTCCTGAATCTCTAACAGCAAGAGATAACACGATGTTGGGGGGGGGCCAACAAAACAACCAATCAGAACGGAGCAAGTAAAAAATAAGACCCTATCCATACACCCTGTTTTAAAAATCTTATTCACTGACATGTTGCACCCGATAATGACAAGATAAAAAGAAGAAAATTTCTAAATGTAGGTAAGGTTGGTTACATCTGCCATTAGCACATGGGCAAGCGTCCTTGTTTTGCTTTGATTGTTCCTTTTCTCATCTCAGCAGACAAAAGATTATATCGACAGTCGACGAGCGAGTATCGATTTTCAGGAACGATTACTCTGAAATCCGATCTAAAGATGTATCGGGACATGTAAATTGTTGAGACCTGAAGGTATCTCTGCTCTGTATGTTGTACTTGACGCATCAAGAATTGAAGGCGAACTCGTACATACGGAATAAGAATCGGAATAGCTTTGCCATTGGCGTACGATACTTCCCGCTATGACGATAAATCAACAAAAGTCTGCTACAGAAGAGTCGGCAATAAGCAGACAGATTTCGTAGTCACCATCGAATTCTTTGGTGGAACAGACCAGACTTAACTTCCAAAAAAATAATAAGAATAAGATGAAACCAAACATGGTAGTAGGTGGTACTTAGGTCATAGATTAATCACCAATATGCCTCGTTAATGTTTCGTTCCAGCTCAGACACTAGCTCATAGGTTTCCAGCGGACAGTCTCACGTTCGTACACTATCCACTGCCGAAATTCTCAGTCAACAAGAGACAACCTTAACTTATCAAAGACAGTTTCCCAAGCTGCCAAGCGCTGCCGCCCCGCCGCCGTTTTCTACTCCGCCTTTCGCCTCTGGCAATCCCGGTTGTTGCGGCGCGCATCACTCTCTCTCTCGCTCTCCAATCCTCTGACCCGACATCTCTCTCCTCCTCCGGTGGCTCTGTCGTCGACCCTAAAAGGCTTTCCTCGTAAAGAATCGCCTGATTTCACCAATAGAGCCGATGCCGGGGGGGCGGTGGTGGCAACTTACTTTTGGGTAGGCGACACGTGGCTGGGTTATCAGCACACGAGAGGAGATCATCGATGGACCTTTTGTCTGAGGCTTTTCATCAGTTCGGTGGCGATCCATCAGAAAGCTGCCAAATAAAAAGCACAAACGTCATGATTGGAAGAACCCTAAACACGTTGGGGAAATAAACACAAACAAACAAATTTGTCAACCTTGCTTTTCCTGAGTATAATCACTAAATAAAGTGGTTTTTTTTTTTAAACTTACTTTGCGTTGTTGGACCCATCATAAAAAATAAATTTTACTTTGTTGAAATTCCTTTTTGACTGGGTTTTGGTGAGTAAAGATACCAAATTCTGCATTCTAGGGTTTCATATTCAACTAGACCAAAACAGAGGAGGGTGGTGTCTCACTTTGACGCTGAGTGGACGTGAATATTTGCACGATAACGGTTAATCTCTCATTATATCTTAAATATTGATGATAAAGTCGTTCTCTGCTGAAATATTAGCTATTCGACTAAAGAAACCTAGGTAACACTAATAGGCCAATAACATACTGAATCAATTAGGAAATAAAGTAATATCTGTTTTAATCTTCATTACTTTTGATTTTTCTGCTTAGTCCAGCTGGCTTTTGCTTGACATAACGTGTTGAGGTTTTTCATTCTAGTCCCACCACTTCGTTGCAAATTGCTCCGATCAGCCCACTTGCACGGTCCAAGTATGACGGTTAGCAGAGCTCGCAGGTGCTGGACTTGCAGGTTCAAAAATAGAACAGTGTTCATAGACCCAGTAAGGCGATAAATATTGAGGCCGAAATAACCGCAAGCGAGTTTTGAACGTACTTTCGGCGTTGGCATCATCGGTTTCCTAACTCGTTTAGGATCAAAAGGTCACTATCTGTTCATTAAACACCTCGAATCCGTACTGGGTCGAACGCTCCAAAAAGCCTTCTAGCAGCTAGGTCCGGTCACAATTATCAAAACGACATTCTCTCTCTCTCTCTCTCTCTGTCTCTGCCAGTTTTTATCTTGATTTTGATGTGAGCTTGTGCGATCCTGACCGCACTCACCATAGACTTGACGTGGCACGTGGATAAGATTAACTTACACCCACAGATGGTCGGGGTTTGGTTGAAATAATGGCAAGAAAAAGACCAGAGATTTCCAAGAGAATGGACCATAGGGCATCATTAGCTGTCAGCCATTCATTTTTCCTTCCTTCCATCACTGACATTATTAGCAGTTTACCCTTTTTTTTTGGGTGTTTTTTATGTTCCCTCCATGCAAGGGTCAACTTCAGGTGGAGAGCCTTGTCACCTTCCGGTCAATCTCCATGCCCTAACACCTTCCCAAGTTGCAGCTAGCTTGGCCTTTCATATGTTATGGAGTGGGATCATTTTGCATGGACCTCAAGCTTATCGAATATTATGGTTTCTCCACGTATCAATAGGGATGGGAGGGGTTAAAAAGAATGAAGTATAGGAATCATCTCGAAACTCATGCATTCAAGTTCTAGAATTTTAGTTGGGAGAAATTACTCGAAAAAGTTATGAACCTATTACATCTGTGCCAATTCAGTCTTAAACCTCTTGCGTTATGCCAATTTAGTCATAAACTTTTCAATTGTGCTAATTGAGCTCTAAATCTTTTGAGAATTTACAAATTTAGTCATTCCGATTAATTTTGGCTGAAAATCGCTTACATCATTTGTTCAGTTAGCGCCACTCGTTTTAGGTGGTACGATCGGCGCTGACGTAGATGATATTTCTAGTTTTTTTTAAATAATCCGAATATGTTTCCTCATTTCTCTCCGCCGGTTGCCGTTATCTTCGGAAATATAAAGATTGATTGATTCTGTCATTCACAGTTAAATAGTCTAGGCTACCTGATTTGATTCGCTATATATTACATCAAAGTTTCGAAACCAACCATTACTAACGATCCACGTGCTTGACTCGAGTTAGTTTTCTTCTGGGACTGATAGCTTGTACAGAAAATCCATGTTCTACCGTTTATGCTCATTGGCCAGGTTGGGCGTTTTCAAGTTGTATTTTGTTCGAGGACCAAACTGCCAGAGAGGAAGCGTGGGAAATGAGACTGACCGTGGATTGTTCATTAGTGAGAAGGCAAGTACAATTCCAAAATGGTTGGTGTAAATTGTATTAGGTGTTGGTAGATGCAACGCGAGTTCAAACCTTGGTTCCGGAGAATGACATAAATTGCATTTTTACGTTATCCGAGAAGGAACCTGGAGATGGTGGTACCAATTGGAAATTTGCTTCTCGTGGTTCGAGATTAATATGTTTTAGATTGTATTTTGTTAAAGAGTGTCCTTAGGCGCTCCTGTAAGCTCAAGTAAGTTTTGCATTCTTGCCAAAATTGACCGGATAAATTGTATTGGCAATCATCAAAAAGTTTAGGACTCAATTGACACAATTAAAATTTTAAAATTTAATTAGCACTGCAATAATTTTTATGATTTTTTTTAATATTTTATTGCCATGTTTATAAGACCCTTGATACGTGAAAGCTACTTGACTCAATGAATGAGCAAGCAAAACTCAATTGGAAGACGATTAAGATTGTTGGGGGTGTAGTTTATACTCCCCTATGATATAAAAATATGTGGGTCCCGTTCCATGCTGAGCGGGCAGAGGCTTCAAGAGGGCAACTACTCCGGACACCAGAGGGCTTTTACGATTTAAGTCCATAAATTTTCATTAGTAGTTTGAGCTTAAACTCATAAATAGCTACTAGTATATATATTATTTTTCACTTGTAATTGAGTGATGTAACGAAAGCGCGATGTACTAGTTATAGTGGAATCATCTGTTGGATGTAGCCCTAGTTAAGGATAAACAGGATAAATCTCGTGTCTCATTTCTCTTTCTCGCTTTAAATTTTACTTCGTCTTGATTGTGCACCGATCCTAACAAAGAGAAGGGCGGTGAGCAATTAACTAATGGGAAAGGAATTTTTCCAAGTTTGGCATTCGATGCTGAGGGAAAATAGAATGGCAAGCATAGTTGAATAAAGAGTCACCATGGTATCGTTTGTTCTTGAATTCACTTCAACGGCTTTGGACGTGTCTTAAACAAACAATCGTTATGCGAGTTTTCATTTTCTTTGTCAAAACAAATGGTTTTTTTCCCGGAAAAACTCAAACCGTCGTAAAACGAGCCAACAGTAGATACGTACGTCTTGTTAACAAGTGCCTCAAGGACACGATAAGATCCCCCCATAAGTAGAATTATGCATATTGATACACTTTGAAATTTGAGACAAGTTTCAAGAAAACCATGTATATCAACTAGAAAAATTTTACAGTTTCAAAAAAAGGAGCAATGACCATTACAAGTATCCAAGGGTACTCTCCGGCTTCTTGCATCATCAGACAAACAACAGAAAAGAGGTAAATAACAAGAGGAACATAAAAAGAAGAATTACCGTACGAGAGAGATTGTCAAGACTTAAACTCGTGACAGGTGCTTTGAACTCTGATACCATGTTAAAGAAATCATTTTTCCTCAAAGTCCAAACGGTAAAAAAAGGGGGGGAGCAAATGCACATATGGTAATATATATATATATATTATATATATACACACACACACACATATCCAACAACTCTCTCTCTCTCTCACCTCAAAATGGAATTGGATAATCTCAACATGAGGGAACAGATCTATCTAAGATGATCAAACACCTCGCCAGAAGAAGTGAATGATTGAGATGCCAGCTTCTTCAAACGTAATATACTCTAATCCAATCCATCAATTTAGTCAACTTATCTTGTTTAATTCGAAAGAATCTCTACACATCTAAAAATCTCTTTGGAGCTACTGTTCACCTATTGATTTGGGGAAGGACTTTGAGCCCTCTTGTGATATGATGAAGTTGCGAGAGACTTACCATGGTCTTTTTTTTTTTTTTAACTATGTAGGAAGCATCATCATTGTGATTTGTGGACAATACCCAAATAATTGCTGATTATCCAATAAACAACCAATCAAGAACGGAGCAAGTAAAAGCAGATAAGACCCTTATCCATACACTTTGTTTTAAAAATCTTATTCACTAACATGTTGCACACGGATAATGACAAGATAAAAAGAAGAAAAATTCAAAATGCAGGTCAGGTTAGTTGCATCTGCCATTAGGACATAGGCAAGTCATCCTTGTTTTGCTGTGATTGTTCCTTTTCTCATCTGAGCAGATAAACGATTATATCGACAGTCGGCGAGCAAATCTAGATTTCCAGGGATGATTACTCCGAAATCCAACCTAATTATAGTACCAGGACACGTAAATGGCGAGACTTGAAGGTATTTTTGCTCCGTATGTTGTACTTGACGCACCGGAAAGTCGAAAATGAACTCGGTACATACGAAATACGAACCGGAATAGCTTTTCCCCTTAGCATACAATACTTCCCGCTGTGACGATAAATCAACAAAAGTCTGCTACAAAAGACTCAACAATAAGCAGACAGATTTCCTAGCCACCATCGAATTGTTTGGTCACTTTGGTGGACATACCAGATTTCGCTTCCAAAAATATAATAAGGTGAAACCTGTTATGACAATGCGGAAATTAAAATGAAATTAAAACCGAGAAGATAAAAAGAACACAAAGATTTACATGGAAACCCTTACAAAAAAATCACAAGGAGAGGAGAAGCTAAATCCACTATAGAATCAAAGATTACAAAATGCGGTTCAAATATGCTTCATCACATAATAGTTTGAGAAAAGGCAATATTTATACTACTGTCCTTAAATCCTAACGTTGGCCCAAACCCATAATTAATTTAAGACATATCAACAAATCTCCACCTTATCTTAAATTCCTCAAGTAGACATAAGTAATAAATAATATTCTCCTCATACCCACGTAAAACTCAGTTGCAGCAAACATTAACCAAATCTAAGCAATGCTTGAATTTAGCAATGGGTAAAGACTTTGTCAACATATCGGCGGATTTTTTTCTGCACCAATCTTCAAGACCTTAATATAGCCATCAATAAGAATGTCTTAAATATAATGATATCGCACATCAATGTGCTTTGTCCTCTCATGATAAATATGATCTTTCGTAAGATGTATAGTATTTTGACTATCGCAATGGACAACAGTTAGACCATAATCCACACTAAACTCTTAGCCATATAACCTCTTTAACTGCTTTTGTAATAGCCATATACTCTGCCTTTTAGTAAACAAAGCAACAATATGCTATAAAGAAGCTTTCCAACTGACTGTGCAACCTCTAATAATAAAGATGTACAAAGACTTTCTCTTATCAAGTTCATCAGCATAATTAGATTAACATATCCTGTAAGAGTATTACCGGTTTTCCCAAACTCTAAACCATAATCTAAAAAATCTTTCAAATACCTCAAAATTCACTTCACTGCTTGCCAATGAACTTTGCTTGACCATGATAAATATCTACTTACTATGCTAACAACATGTGAAATATTGGGTCGAGTGCAAACCATAGCATACATAAGGCTACCAACTGCATTAGAGTATGAAATAGTGACATATTTTATTTCCTCATCTGTATATGGACATAAATCTGCTAATAATCTAAAGTAAGCAGCAAGAGTAGTACTTACTAGTTTGGCATCTTTCATGCCAAAACGATCTAATACTTTCTTAATGGAGCTTTTATCGGAAAGATACAATATTTTCCCTTTTCGATCTTGCTGAGTTTCCTTCATGTATGAATAGGGATGGGAGGGGTTAAAAAGAATGAAATGTAGGAATCATCTCGAAACTCATGTATCTCTCAAGTTCTAGAATTTCAGCGTGGGTAAATTACCTGAAAAGTCGTGAACCTATTACACCTGTGCCAATTCAGTCTTAAATTTATTGTGTTTGTGCCAGTTTAGTCCTAAACTTTTCAATTATGCTAATTGAGCGCTAAATCTTTTGACAATTTGCCAATTTAGTTATTCCCACTAATTATGGCCGGAAATTGCTTATCCATTGGTCCAGTCAGCGCTACTCGTCCTAGTAGATGATATTTCTAATTTTTTTTAATAATTTGAATTGTTTTTCCTTATTTCCCTTCGCTAGTTGCCTTTTTTTTTTTCTTCTGAAATATAAAGATTGATTGATTCTGTCAACCACGGTTAAATGGTCAAGGCTACCCGATTTGATTCAGTATAAATTACATCAACGTTTCTCACCAACCATTATTAACGATCCACGTGCTTGACTCGAGTTAATTTTCTTCTGGGACTGATAGCTTGTACAGAAAATCCATCTTTTACCGTTTATACTCATGGGCCACGTTGGGCGTTTTCAAGTTGTATTTTGTTCGAGGACCAGACTGCTAGAGAGGAAGCATGGGAAATGAGACTGACTGTTGATTTTTCATTAGTGAGAAGACAAGTACAATTCTAAAATGGTAGGTGTGAATGGTATTAGGTGACGGTAGATGCACTGCGAGTTCAAATCTTGATTCCGGAGAATGACATTAATTGCATTTTTACGTTATCCGAGAAGGAACCTGGAGATGGTGGTACCAATTTGGAAATTTTCTGTCGGTGGTCCGAGATTTCTATGTTTTAAAATGTATTTTGTTAAACAGTGTCCTTATTCTGAAAACAACCCCCCCCCCCCTCCCAAAAAAAAAAAACAATGTCCTTAGGCGCTCCTGTAATCTCAAATAAGTTTGCATTTTTTGCATACACCGTTTTTTCTCGTATTAGTTGTAATGAACTCCTTGCAAATCGACTTATTCCATGTTAATTATGTCTA
This sequence comes from Psidium friedrichsthalianum, assembly GCA_019149425.1. Classification (NCBI taxonomy): domain Eukaryota; kingdom Viridiplantae; phylum Streptophyta; class Magnoliopsida; order Myrtales; family Myrtaceae; genus Psidium; species Psidium friedrichsthalianum. The sequence continues at coordinate 8,572 of JAGVVM010011397.1, forward strand.
ATCTCAGGGCACATTTTATAGGGATATGCATAAGAAAAGTTCTAAATTTATTGGACTTGTGTTGATTCAATTGTAAACCTTTTATTCTTTACCAAAAAAAAATTGTAAACCTTTTATTTGTAGTAATTGAGTCCCAATACTTTTGACAATTTACCAATATAGTTCATCTAGTCAATTTTGGCCAGAAATAGTTGACATGGACACTAGTTGTTACACATGGCATGACCGATGTTGATGCGGAAATATTTTACAATTTTTTTATGAATTTTTTTAATTATATTCTTTTCTTTCTTTATTTCTTTCTTGTAACTCAAGGCCGCTAGGGCTAGCAACCCTCACCAGCTACAAGTGAGGGCCTTTGCACCCTTGCCAAGATTGGGGCGAGCGTCATAGCTCTCTCTAGGATCTGGGTGAGGGCACGATGCCCACACTGGCTCACAGTTGAGGCAAAAAGAAAGAAAGAAAAGAAAAGAAAAAATAAAAATTTAACGTTAAAATAAATAAAATAAAACTTGTCCACGTTAATTCTAACAATGCTACATAAGATAGCTGACATCCATATCAGTGATATCTGGCCAAATTTTGGCCGGACTATATTGACAAATCCTTAAAAGATTTGGAACTTAATTGGTACTACAGTAGGTTTAGTATTATTATTATTATTTTGGTATTTTTTTCCCATTTTTATAAGACCGTTGGTACGTGAAACATACTTGAGTCAATGAATGAGCAACAAATAATGATGGACCCAATCGGAAGGTCGTTAACACATGGGTGGTGAGCCGTTCACTCATGGGAAACGAATCTTTCCAAGTTTGGCATTGGGTGCTGAGTGAATAAAGAACGGCAAGCATAGTTGAATAAAGAGTCACTATGGTATAGTTTAATTAATAAGTACCACGAGGACACTATACGATCACCATAACTAGTAATAATAAATATTGACACACTTTGAAATTTGAGACAAGTTTCAAGAAAACCATGTATTTCAACTAGAAAAATTTTATTAGGGCCAAAAAAAAAAGCAAATAGAAAACTTTTACAATTGCAAAAAACGAGCAATTACTCTTGACAAGTATCCAAGGGTATTCTCCTGCTCCTTGCAACATAAGATGGGACGTACACATGAAACAGGATCAGAAGAAACCACATCAGACAAACAACGGTAAAGAGATAAATAAACATGAGGAGAATAGCAAGAAGAATTACCGTACGAGAGAGATTGTCAAGATTTAAACTCGTGGCAGGTGCTCTGACCACTAATACCATGTGTTAAATAAACCATAAAGTTCTTAAAAAAAAGAAGAGAGGGGGGGACTGTGCATAGATGGTATAGTATTTAGTCTCTCTCTCTCTCCTTCTAAAAACTTTCTACCTTTCTTTCTCTTTCTCTCTCCCTCTCTCTTTCACCAAAAGAAGTGAATGATTGAGATGCCGGTTTCTCAAATGTAATATAGTCTAATTTCAATCTATCAAACTTTAGTCAACTCACCTTGTTTAAATTGAAAGAATCTCTACACATCTGGAGATCTCTTTGGAGCTACTGTTTATCCATCGATTTGGGGAAGAACTTTGACCCCTTTTGTGATATGATGAAGTTGCAAGAGACTTGTCATGGTCATTTTTTTATTTACTTATTTTGGCTATGTAGGAAGCATAATCATCGTGATTTGTCCACAATACCAAATAGTTGCTGATTATGATGAGAATGGTGATTAGATTGTTGTGGCGGTGATCACCATTTTGACCTGTCGTTTAGAGAGAGAGAGAGAGATATTTCATCCATCTGTCGTTCACGGACAGGAGGGGCACGAGGAGCACGTGCTCATCAAGAGGTCAGCGGTCGGACCATATTGCTTTTCGGTGACTCGCTCGTGCATGGGCTTTGTCTGGCTCGTGCGTGTTAGTTACTGTGCATGGCCATCTTATGCAGCAGCTCCTCGTTTTTAGGGTAAAACGGCCCCCACCCACAAAGAGGATAAAGCCGTGGGGGTTCGAAACATTAACGTTTTCTGATGGACACGCGTCGTCCACCCGAATAAGCCACGTTGAAGTCTATCTCGGAAAAAGATTGATATGAGTGAGTTACAACATAGAACTGAAAATAAAGAAATCGTTAACTTGACGGTACTATCGATTATTTTTAACCACACGATTTCTTAATCAATGAGTGATTTATGCAAAATACGCGATGATGATATGTGAATCTACATATAAGATTGTACCGTCCCTAATAATACCGTCAAGAAAGTATTTTCCCGAAAATAATCTTCGCTCGATGCGATATGCATCAAATTATTAGGTCATCCTAGAATTCTATTTCTTAAAGCTTGTGCCATCAATATCTTGCATCGATTTTGTTACGATCAATTAGTTTTCCTTGAGCACTTGTTGAAATCGATACACAAACTTCTGATTTTACCAAAGACACTCTTTCGTAGTATCATCAGATTTCAATTTCTCAATTTCTCTTTTATCGTCGGATTTTAATTTCCCTACGCTACCCATCTCATTTTCAGCCATAATCAAAGTCATCTTCAATCAACACCTGAGGGGAAAAAAAACCAAACTTTGGCAAAAGCGATGGATACCCAAAGGAGGAGGAAGAATTCGACCCCCAAAAAAAAAGGAGGAACAAAAACGTGCGACAGATGCTTCGGCTCATCTTTTCCAGTGATGATGTCATCCTGATTTCTTATGTGTAAGCTGCATTGACGTCATATATCGGTTCTCTAATTAGTGCTAAGATAGAACGCCTGTCAACCTAATGGCAATGGACTATAAGATTGAATCTCATCTACTTACCTTATTCTAAGATGCAATGGCAATAATTCTTTCATGCTATTCCTAATCATGCAATTCTATCCATAAACCCAAAACGGTTGCAAAACTAACAAGTGTCATAGCTAGCAATATGTGTGAAAGGCCACGAATCCAACTTTGGAACGGAAGAAAGAAAGAAAGATTTGACTGGTCATTGAGATATATTCGGTGAGCCTAGCTAGCACATGTACTAAACCGAATCAGGACCGTCTGATCCGGCGATACCCATGGGGGACCTACATTTCAATGGTCTGTACTCCAGATTTAGTACAGTGTGTGAATTACGCCATGCGATAATTCCTCATGGTTACCTTGCTAGGCCAGACGGAGAAAGATCGTACTACGACCTTCGCAAGCAGTACCAACTTGGCTTCTCTCCATGTAAAGATTTTGACTAATCGTTACTAAGATCCTCCTGTGACCCTATCACACTGTCTCGAGCCGAATCCGGACCATCCAATCAGGCGACACCCATGCAGGACCCACGTTCCAACGATCCAGATTCCATCTTCGGTTCAGCGTAGGCGACGCACTCGGGCAATACTTTCCTCCTCGCCATTATTTG
>JAGVVM010011398.1:0-13295 GCA_019149425.1 Psidium friedrichsthalianum
CCCCCCCCCTTCCCCCTAAAGAGTATAAAGCATGTTAACCATCTTCAAGTTGGACCAAAACATTTCACCAAAACTTAAGTTAAGAGTTATATGGGCCATAGAGATATGTCAAACTGCTTCCCATTGTATCAATTCTTCAATGCAAGGACTTTTCTTAACACAATAAACACGCAGAGCAGTTCCTACATGTAGTGGTGAAGGCAGTGACCCAACATGATCAAATATCCCTTCCATTTTAACCAACGTAAATGTTTGTTGATGTCGGATATACGTGAATTCTAATAAGTTTATCCAATAAAATATCTTGATTTGCAAGATTAAAATTAAAAATAAAACCCTGAAAATAACATAACACCTATTTCCGTGACATGAGGATGCCCCGAGGACGGCCCACTCCTTCTGGCAAAGCAGGTAAAAGCATATTACAAAAAATCAAGTCTAAGAAAACTAAGCTCTTCAATCGAACACAATTGGATGGATCGATTTCCTACTGCCAGTGACATCATTGAAGAATCAATCTCTCTAGTGATAAGCACACCGAAGAATCAGGACGGTTATGGTTCACCGTTAGATATTGTGAGGTCAAACTCAGTTTCCATGCACTCTGCAAAGAATATTATAAGAGAATGTAGCCAAACGAGATGACAAATAGTGTTACTAGTTTTAACCTACTAAGTTATTGTATGCCTTCATATGTTTCCATCCTACCCAGTCACAGACAATTGATCTGCATGGGAGAGTTTTTAGTTTTTTAGGTAAAACAACAATGCGGTTAAAACATAAAACATAGGAGCTCAACAAAACCTAAGGAAGCAATAGGAAAGCAAAAATACTAGCGACGGATAACAGTTTAGGAATCCCACGCTCTCCTTTTTCCCAGCAGACAAAATATGTTCCCAACAATATCATTAGGAAGGGTCAGTAAAGTACTGTCAGACTTTCATTCCCGTGGCTTCCCAATTCAGCAAGTGAATCAGTTGGCCTCGCGGAATATCTGCGTGCATTAGAAACTGGCTGCAGCTGTCCCAAAAATTGCATGCAAATATCAAAAATTGTTTTAGTAAAGGATTTTCCACAATAAGTCGAACAGCTTTCCCAAGATCTGCATCACCAATCTGAATCTCAAAACTTTTGCACATTGACGCCCAGGGCCAGTTGAAGCGCCATCTTTTAGTGCTGTAAACGCATCCAGAGCAGGGTTTTGGGTACCAAAATGACATGCAAAACCAATTTCTGATGGCCGTGTTATATACCAGATCAGGCCTCCTCCTCCAGCACATCTGATGGCTTCACCACTCCAACACCGGTTGATTTACTTCCGGCAGCGAAGCCACCTGGAAATGCATGATAGTATTGTGTTTCGTGCTTAATAGTGCACACACCATTGACAGCAAGATATTCAGCTGCTTTCAACAGACATCATTACAGATTTCTAGTAGAGGGTCTGTCATTTCCGAAACATGTAATGTTTCCAGCAATCCATAGAGAACGCCCGTCCAATAAGAATCACGCCATTGAATAGCAGGATTTCATGCAATTGCTTTGATCGGACATTTGCATTTTAATCCAATCTTGATAGGCAGCTTAAAAGAGCAAGACATGCCTCTAGGATACCAAGTTCATTCCAGAATCTTTTGGCAACCACCACACAATTTCTCAGAAATGCTTAGGATTTTCTCTTTGCTGTTGAATTGAGAGCAAACTATGTCTACATTCATACCTCTATGAGCCAGCATGGATTTAGCAGCAATGCTATTATTAATAACAAGCCACGTAAATGCTTAATTCTGGGAGTAGTATCAGCCTTCCACACCAATGTCCACTTTTCATTACTACCACGAAGGGAATTTTTTCCTGCTGCAATAAACAACATACCTGATGTTCTTGATTTTCCCTGCCGCAAATAGGAACATCAGTAACAATTCTTCAGGTAATCAAGGACTATCAAAGGGAATTCTTGTATAGTACCCAGCCCCCACTCGGGCCACTCCCAGTGATTCAACCCTCGACTCATAACTCCTCCTCTTCCCTACCAAGAGGGCCTTCAATAAGGCTGTGAAGAACATCAAGGCCACTCCAATTCTGTTTCCACAGTCTGGTATCAGACTAAGAGTCAATAAAAAATCCGATGCCTTCTTGGAAAACTTGAGCCCCCATAGCCAATGCTTTCAAGCACTAATTTTTCATAATGTCCATAAAATCTTAAAAAACAAACAAACAAACAGGAGGAAGGGTTCCTCTTCCTGCCCAAACATGTGATGCAGTCTTCATCTTTCTTCAATTTTCTCTTGAATCCATGCTCTTAATCCCCTTCTAAGCTCCTTGTGGAGGGTTCCTGATATCGTTGAACAACCATGGGCCAAATTGTGACTTGCGTTTTCGTTGAGACTTTGCAGACTCAAAAATAGTGACAAAATGCACTTCTTGCATTGCAGTGACAGTGCGACTGAAGATTGGATAAGGCGGTCCTCTTTTGTTCCTGGACAAATCCTAGCTTCCTATGTGCAAATAAATATTTCTGCTCCTCTGTTTCTCTGTTTGAAGAGATTGTCCATCTTGAAGATGTTACTTAGTGGGTTGTTGCTGCATGGCTGGCTTTTCAATCTGCAGAAGTCCGTACTTGTGTACTAGGAATCTACAGCGAGTATGATTATGCCTATCTCAACCTATATTTACGCAGCCGAACATGTTTGTAGCGATTCTTTATCTTGGACTTTTAACAGTTCTGTGTTAAATTGATGATGTTCGGTTGATCAAACCTGTTGCAACTCTTCCGCGTTCATGTAAACACTGTATCTTGATTAGGTTATTTCTTTGTCTGAAAGGAAAGAAAAGGGAAAATTGTCAAAAAAGTCCTAAACCTATTGCACTTTTGCCGATTTAGTCCTAAAACTTTCAATTTTGCCGATTTAGTCCTAAACCTTTTCGTATTTTGCCGATTTAGTCCTAAATCTTTTAATTTTGCCGATTTAGTCCTAAACCTTTTCACTTTTTTCAAATTCAGTCTTCCGGCCAATTTAGCTCCCGGAAAATGCTTACATGGATTCCTAGTCAGCACCGGTTATCCTACGTGGCCGGTCCGGCGCTGATGTGGACGCTGGAAAATGAAAACGACAACGTTTCTGTTTTTTTTTTTTTTTTTGGTTTTGGGCAAATTGCCCAGATGAGCACGCTCCCAAATTAGAGAGCCCCAATATCAGAAGATTCAAAACCCTAAACACGCTCCCAAAATCAGGGCACTCCTCAACGACGAACCTTTGACGACGGACGATGGGCGATGGGCGACGGCCGTCAGAAGCAGCTCGCGACTAACCTCGACGACAACGCATTGGGGGATTTCGCAAGCAACTCGCGACGAATCTCGACGACGACGACTTGGTGGAGAGGACATCGAAAGTAGCTCCCGACGAACCTCAACGACGATGCACCGGGGGATTTTTGTAAGTAGATCGCGATGAACCTAGATGACAACGACTTGGCGGAGAGGACGACCCACGGTGGCGCGGTTCGTCGAGATTTGATTCACCCATTCCCAGTCGCGAGATTTGATTAAGCCAATTCGACCTCGAGGTTTTTGGGCGAACACTGGCATAAGGTATGCTTCCTTTTGGACTCTTCACTTTACGCTGAGGAGGGACGCTGAGGAGGAAGTGGAAGCAAATGAAACTAGGGGGCGATTGGAGGTGAGGGACCTGTGGAATTGGCTTTTTGACTCAGCGGTCCAAGGGATGATGGGGAGTTGCTCGGAGAAGGAAGTTTTGCCGTGTATGAGATCGTAAGGATGGCACAAAGTGAAGAAGCTGAGTGCTCGTGGTTGGAGTCCAGTTATGATCCCTACACTGTTTTCCCTCTACACTGCAGTTCATGGGCAAGATTTCTCATATAAACCGAGTCATTATTCCCGGTTAGCATAAAGGTGTGCTTCCTTTTGGACTCTCCACTTTGCAATGCATTCTGGAATGAGGCTGCTTTGAGAAATTGAGCTCGTGTTATTCGTCATTGTGAAACTTTGAAATGAAGAATTGCATGATCATTCCTCCGAGTATATTCAATCTATTCGATGAAATGCCTAAGAGAAAATGTGTTATGGATCATAGGTTTTTTTTTTTTAGCTTACTTTGATAGGGAAATTCTCAAGAGAAAATTATTTTGTTGTCAAGTCTCGCCCACACTCTGAAATGTTCTTTGAATTGCTATAAATTGACTGGTAATAATGACTCGATTTTTTTTTACCAAAAACAAAACAGAACTTTTATGCGTTATCCCTTTTGTTGCAGGCTCTTCTTATGCACGTGAAGGATAAATTTTTCTTTAAACCTGAATATTCTGGAAATACAAGGGAAGAAATCCTACACAAGTCATCTTAGGATTCCATGGTCTTGGTTGCCTGGTGCTGCTCTCTGCCTCCTTCAAAAGGTATATTTACATAAATTTGAGAAGCTAAGCGTTGGTGGTTGAGTAGCTATTCCTAATGTGGTTGATTTTTCCATGTCATCTTATAGTTTCTTTTCTATTGATAATCTGAAAGGAAGTAGTCTTTGAATAGGAAAGACAAATGCCCAGTACTTCGGATGATAGGTGCAATGTTGTCACTTTTATTGTCTATGCCTTTATATTGACTCTCCATTAATATACGTTCTCCTTTTGTGTAAGGTAAATATGAGCGGCAAGTCAGCAGTGGTTCGCCTTTTCCATGGTGGAAAATTTGTCCGACGCCCAATGCTCGAGTACGTTGGGGGGAAGATGGATCTAGTATATGTAGATATGAACTCAATGAGTTATGAAAGGTTCATCACGGACATCGAGAATGGGGCAAATGGTAAATTTGAAAAGCTTTATTTTAAGTATCCTGGGAAGTCTCTGGAAGATGGTTTGAGATTCATATTTGATGATAGCACTCTTGTCAATCTACTTTTTGATTATTTGCATCGGGAGTGTCTAGAGGTTTATGGAGAATATTTTGACGATGAGGTAGATGAAGGTGCTGGTCATGGTGAGGGCATTGGTGAGGGTGGTGAGGGCATTGGTACGGGTGCCGATGAGGATTTTATCCAGGGCGAGGGCATTGGTGAGGGTGAAGAAACTGATTCAGATAAAGAACACTCAGACTTCTTAGTTGATGTAAATTTCTTGACTGATGACGAGGATAAAGATGATGAGGACCTTGTAGAAGGCAGGCACAATATTAGGGAATTCCACAAGAGGGCCACAAAGGGTTGGATTCAAGTCGAACCACTCACGGAAGTAGAATCATCTACTCCCCAACGATTTGATGAGGTTATGCTTGAAGCCAGTTACCAAACAGATTATTATGAAACAGATGGAGATGAGAGTTTGGATTCTAATGTAGATGAAGAAGATGTTGATGTGACAAGAAGGAAAAGCAGGTTTCTAAGTTATGATCCTGACTGTGCAACCCCTTTTTTTACTACGTCTATGAAGTTTGATGATGGTAGGCAATTTAAAGATGCTCTCAAAAAGTATTCTGTGGCCGAGCGTAGAGAGATAAAGTTTATCAAGAATGAAAGAAAATTTGTTAGAGCTAAATGTGCTGATGAGAATTGTCCTTGGAAGATTTCTGCTTCTTTTGATGCTAGAAGTGGATCATTCCATGTGAAGACCTACCACGAAGAACATACATGTAGCATTAGCTTTAATAATAAGAGGGTCACCAGTTCTTGGTTGGCAAAGCACTATCTGGGTTCAATTCGAGCAATGCCAACTATGAAAACCGCTGCTTTTAAGGAGCTTATCAAGGATCAATTGGGCTTAAATGTTAGTATGAATCAGTGTACCAAGGCTAAGCTACTTGCCTTTGAAGTTCTGATGGGAAACTATAAAAATGAATATGCAAAGTTGTGGGATTATGCAGAGGAGCTTAGGGCCACAAATCCTGGGAGTATGGTTACATTGAAGGTTGAAAAGCCTAACATACACTCGAAGGCATTATTTGAGAGAATGTATATCTGTTTTGCTGCATGCAAAAAAGGCTTCCTTGATGGATGTAGGAAAGTTATTGGGTTAGATGGTTGCTTTTTAAAAGGAATTTGTAAAGGGGAGATCTTGTGTGCCATTGGAAGAGATGCAAATGATCAGATGTTCCCAATTGCATGGGCAGTTGTAAGAGTTGAGAGTGGAGATACCTGGACTTGGTTCTTGGAAAATTTAATGTGGGATCTCAACATAAGAAGTACATATGGACAAGGTTGGGTCATAATTAGTGACAAGCAAAAGGTAAATTTCTTCTTTTAATTGTTGTTCCTCTTAAATGATCACACTTGTAGTATGTTTTATTAATTGGAATCATATTTTGTAGGGCCTTCTACAAGCTGTGGTTGATTTGTTGCCTGCAGCTGAGCATAGAATGTGCGCTAGACATATCTATGCCAATTGGGGCAAGAAGTACAAGGGGATACAGATGCAGAGATTGTTTTGGCAGTGTGCTAAGAGTAGTACTATGGTAGAGTACGATGAAAATGCTGAAGCATTGAAAAAAATCAGTCCTGCCGCATATCATGACTTGGTTCAAACTGAGCCGAAGCACTGGTCCAGGGCTTTCTTCACCACCAACGTCAAGTGCGACATAGTTGATAACAACTTATGCGAGGCATTCAATGGAAGAATCATAAATGCTCGGTGTAAGTCAATTTACAGTATGTTAGAGGAGATAAGGATAATGATAATGACAAGGATGCATACACAGAGGGATGCATGTGCTCGATGGAGGAGAGATTGTGGTCCAAGGATCGTAAAAAAGTTAGAAGAAAATAGACGTGGTGCGATTTACTGCCAAGTGCTATGGAATGGTGATGATGGATATGAGGTGCTAGATAAGAGTGTCAAGTACGTGGTTGATGTGTCCACAAGAGAGTGTACTTGTAGGAGGTGGCAGCTTACTGGCATCCCTTGTCCCCATGCCATTTCCGCTTTGAATCATAAGAAGAATGATGCATATGATTATATAGATGAGTGTTACAAGAAAGCGAAGTTCTTAGCTGCATATCAGAACATGTTGATGCCAGTTCGAGGAGAGAAATTTTGGAAAAAAACAAATAGAGAGGCACCTGAACCACTTCCAGCTAGGGTGAAGCCTGGTAGACGTAGACACAAAAGATTAAGGGAGGAGGGTGAGTTGCCAAGTGGAACTAGGATGTCGAGAAGAGGAATGAAGATGAGCTGTCGAACTTGCAAAAAGACGGGACACAACAGTTTGACATGTCCTGTTAAGAAAGCTGGGTGTACGACGTCACAAACACAATTCTCAAGGAAAAAACATTCGGTAAGTACTTCCATTTCTATTGAATTATGCTTGCTTCATGGAAATAACTTCAAACTTGTATTACTAGGTCCAAAGACGTACAAGCGAAGGTGCGAGTGACAGTCTTGGTGGGACACCAATTGCTCCAGTGACTCTTTCTACGTCTAGAGACGTACAAGCGAAGTAGTGTTGTGGATGTGTTTTTTGTTGCTAATGGGTTCAAAGCATTGCAGCCCATATTTTTGAAGTAGCATTGCAGCCCATATTTTTGAACGAACTGTTTTTGGCTGTTGATGATGACCGGCGCTTGATGGTATTCTTTTGTACTTTTATTCAATATATGTATTTCAGTGTTCTATGATTGGAAATTTGACATGCTTTTCGATCAGGGTGGTTTCAAAGCATTGCAGCCCATATTTTTGAAGTAGCATTGCAGCCCATATTTTGAACTGTTTTTAGTTGTTGATGATGACCGACGCTTGATGGTATTCTTCTGTACTTTTATTCAATATATATATTTCAGTGTTTTATGATTAGAAATTTGACATGCTTTTCGATCAGGGTGGTTTCAAAGCATTGCAGGCCATATTTTTGAACGAACTATTTTTGGCTGTTGATGATGATCGGCGCTTGATGGTATTCTTCTATACTTTTATTCAATATATGTATTTCAGTGTTCTATAATTGGAAATTTGACATGCTTTTCGATTCGGATGGTTTTTGCTCATGCTACCCAAGGCTAGAGGGAAATTCAATCTATTTTGTGTTCATTCGAAGTTTCTTGGAATTGAATCTTGAGAAAACCTCTATGATTTTCTGGGTTTGTCTCTCTATTTTTTGGGGTTTAAGCCATAAAATGCAGGTATTATAATAACTACTATTGGATTTGCCTTACCAGGTTAATTGTCATCTAGCAAGGAAGGCTATAACAGATCTGATGGTGAGAGGTCTGATCAAGATTGTTTTTGCTTATGCCAACCAAGAGATCTATACAAGGGCTACAAGGGTTCATCTTGTTGTTCAGATTAATCTGTATGTAATGACACAATATGGACGCAAATGTTTAAAGCTTCCTGGATTTGAATCTAGAGAGAACCTCTCAAACTTGTTCAATGAGAACAGTCGAAGGTTAATATAGCTCATGTTTTTTCTATGACAGTGTCTTTTGTCTCGGCTAGCTATTGTAGAAGAGCTTGCAATTTCACCACAGAAAGGTTTTAAACAGAATGTTGCACTTGATGCCCATTTCAGTCAAAAAAAAAAAAACACTAACAATAGCGAATCAGCTATTTCAGTGTAAGTTACAAATTGAGCAGCCAAGTAGGAAAAGGAAAATTGAAGTAGATTATTAAGCTGCATCTTTGTCCCAAAGATCTTTCACTCGAGGTTGCTCAAAGAATACTAAGTAAATACCGTTTGGTTAGTGACTTTTGGTGTAGTTATTTGCAAAATAGCTTTGAAGTTAGAAAAAAAAAAAGGGAACTTCATGGACGTCCTCTAATTCACTCCACTCCTTTTCCTTCAATCTATCATGAGAAGGAAACTTTTGGCAAATACCAAGATAAAACAACATTCACTTCATTCATTCCACGAATAGAGAGCACATACATACAAAATATGTTCATGATTGTTTACTCTACGGCAAAATCATAAATTGCGTTATTACTATAAACAACAACAATACAACAACAATTATTTTCAATCTAGAATTTTCTTTCTTCAAGCATGCCGATTCTTGTTTCAATTGTTTCATTTGTTTCAGTTGTGCCTTGAGAGCTTTGACCTCAGCGACTATTGAACAACCATCATCCTCATCATGGGTTGATATTGGTTCTTGTTTGACATTGCTCCGCTGAAAATTTTTGGTCACACTCCTTGACGATTGACTGATTTCCCCATCAAGCCAGATGAAAAAATTACAACTTTCCCCTTTATTATTGTGGTTGTATCTTGGGCACCCATGGTATCGTCTTCCCCAATTGTCCTTCGTCCTTGCTGTTCGTAGAGGAGCTTTGAGGCCACAATAGCAAAACACGGGCGTATCGTTATCGATTGGAGGGACTGACGTCGCCGATTGAGCCATCTGCAAGGGACAAAGTGAGGATTGCATAAGATTAAAGAGAATCCAAAGGAACACTTCAAATTGTCAAGATAGTGAGCAAACAGATCAAAAATAGGACCTAACCAGACTATAATGTTTGCATAAATTTCACCTCTTGCTTAAATTTCAGCGAGAAGTGAAATGCATAGAAATTATGCTAAGTCTTATCATAAACACACTTCTACTTAGCCCTAAACATATAGGTCCACTAGACAATGATGCTTTCAAGTAAATTTTGCACATTAGAATTTGAGGACCGGCAAACATTTAAAATTCTACACAAAATAGAGATATGCTTGTTCCAACTTTTGCATCCACGCCCCTTAACGCCAACATGAAACTCGACCTCCCACCACCCATCTTCGTCGCGCTTGAACGTCAAAGTAACCACAAAATCCCATGCTCTGCACCAACTCAATCTTCCGCTAAAAAATGAGGTGCTAAAAACCCTTTAGGATTGTGGTGCTCGACCTCATGTGCTAGGTCAAGGTGGATGGAAGAGATAATGTTACGTGATTAGTCTTGCCAAATCATCAATATTACGTGTCAAGACAGCAGGAATGAGACCCTCAATCAAAGCCTCTCCACCAATCTAAATCACAAAATCAAGTCATTATTCCCAGTCAATTTATAGCAATTCAAAGGACATTTCAGGGTGTGGGTGAGATTTGACAACAAAATAGTTTTCTCTTGAGAATTGCCTTGTCAAAGTAAGATAAAAAAACTATGATCCATAACACATTTTCTCTTAGGCATTTCATCGAATAGGTTGAATATACTCGGAGGAATGATCATGCAATTCTTCATTTCAAAGTTTCACATGACGAATAACACGAGCACTCAGCTTCTTCACTTTGTGCCATCCTTACGGTCTCATACACTGCGAAACTTCCTTCTCCGACCAACTTCCCATCATCCCCTGGACCGCTAAGTCAAAATGCCAATTCCACAGCTCCCTCACCTCCACTCGCTCCCTAGTTCCGTTTGCTTCCACTTCCCTCCTCGGCGTCCCTCCTCAGCGTAAAGTGAAGAGTCCAAAAGGAAGCATACCTTATGCCAGTGTTAGCCCAAAACCTCGAGGTCGAATTGGCTTAATCAAATCTCGCGACTGGGAATGGGTGAATCAAATCTCGACGAACCGCGCCACCGTGGGTCGTCCTCTCCGCCAAGTCGTTGTCATCTAGGTTCATCGCGATCTGCTTACAAAAATCCCCCGGTGCATCGTCGTTGAGGTTCGTCGGGAGCTACTTTCGATGTCCTCTCCACCAAGTCGTCGTCGTCGAGATTCGTCGCGAGTTGCTTGCGAAATCCCCCAGTGCGTTGTCGTCGAGGTTAGTCGCGAGCTGCTTCTGACGGCCGTCGCCCATCGCCCATCGTCCGTCGTCAAAGGTTCGTCGTTGAGGAGTGCCCTGATTTTGGGAGCGTGTTTAGGGTTTTGAATCTTCTGATATTGGGGCTCTCTAATTTGGGAGCGTGCTCATCTGGGCAATTTGCCCAAAACCAAAAAAAAAAAAAAAAACAGAAACGTTGTCGTTTTCATTTTCCAGCGTCCACATCAGCGCCGGACCGGCCACGTAGGATAACCGGTGCTGACTAGGAATCCATGTAAGCATTTTCCGGGAGCTAAATTGGCCGGAAGACTGAATTTGAAAAAAGTGAAAAGGTTTAGGACTAAATCGGCAAAATTAAAAGATTTAGGACTAAATCGGCAAAATACGAAAAGGTTTAGGACTAAATCGGCAAATTGAAAGTTTTAGGACTAAATCGGCAAAAGTGCAATAGGTTTAGGACTTTTTGACAATTTTCCCGGAAAGAAAATGAAGTGCAATGAGTTTAGGCACATCAGTTCTTCGGCACTTGCCTCCCGTAATCTAAACTGCAGTCGTCGCTACTTCATGGCCTTCACTTTATTGCTCTGTTTGCGTTCTTCTAGAAAGACTATTTCATTGTAATCTATTTCCGAAGATTGTAGAGGCATGTGATGGCAGTCTGCCATAAACCTTCTTGGACATAGATCATCAGGCGGTTGTCTCTGCTGGAAATATGATTAGAATCGATTTTAGTGATCATCTTATCGGACAACTGCATTGCCAAAAAACTTTCCCTATATAACTCTTCCCCCGTTGGAAGCTTTACTCTCTTCCCTTTGTTTGGGGCTATTTTCGGGCACTCTTAGCTTAGTTAGCCCACTTCACATGAGCCATATGAGTCAATTTGCATGTAAAACAAGTGTTATCATCTAATTTAGATCATGTTTATATTACTAGTTTGTCAAGTATGAACTATCATGTTATGTAATGTTTTATCGGTATTATGGTAGTTTATTTGGTGAAATATGGCAAAATGCTTTTTTGTATGGTTTTCAGTATGTTATTCAAATTTAATTTGTTGTAATCAACTATATAGTCGTATGAAATTATGACTGAAGCCAAATTTTGGATTTTGTTCTCATCGATTATAAAATAATTGCATATCGGATTTAGGATTTTAATCATAAGATTTATCAATAAACCCGCGCTCAGGAATATTTACTTATGACCTATGAGCAACCGTGGGGAAAAAGGACACTTTTTAGTGCTAAAACTTGTGTACGGCGCTCACTTTAGTGTTAAAACTTTCAAAACAATCACTTAAATGCTAAATTTTTTGAAAACGATCACTTCAATGCCAAAATTTTTAAATTGATCACTTAATTGCTGATTTTTTAAAAAACGATCACTTAAGTATCAATTTTTTTGAAAATGATCATTTCAGTGCCACATCCGGCAGCTTAGAATTGGTACTGAAGTGATTATTTTTTTAAAAAATTGATACTTAAATGATCATTTTTGACAAAAATTGGCGCTTAAGTGATCACTTGCACTAAAATGATCGCTTTTCAAAAAATTGACACTTAAGTGATCCTTTTTCAAAAAATTTGACACTTAAGTGATCGTTTTGAAAGTTTTAGCACTAAAGTGAGCGCTGGACACAACTTTTGGCACTAAAAGTGTCTTTTTCCCCAACCGTGGAATATAGCCTTTTCAAAATTCATTTTCTTCGATCCGTAGACTCTTGGTAATAGCGGATAATATTGATTTACTATCACTTATATTTTAATTTTATAATATTCTCACCTTTTTTTGGGTCAAAATATTCTTAGTTTTGTAAGGCATGTAATTTGATTTTTTATTTTGTGACAATGGTTAAGTTTTATTAAGTACTATTTATATCATTCATTTGTTACAAATTGGAGACGACTTTATTTAATATTTTCATTAGAGATCTGTCGCTTGCAAAATATGATAAATTTCCAAGTAATTCATTGTCGGAGATGATCTATATACGGAACAATTTAATTACAAAACAAACTCGAAACACACGTGTCACTCATAAATAATTATGTTTGCTATCCACTACATAAACAATTCATGTTTACTTTTTTATTTTTGAATTCATCTAACAAAATCGATAGATAAATAAAATATCTAATCATTTTCATTCATCACCAAATACGCATAGCGCTGTTTTTTCTTGTGCATGAACGTTCCATGTGGCTGAACCTGTGCGCTCTTTAGTTACTTGACATATCATATGATTATCTTAACTTGTTCATTTAAATGGTTGGGGAAAGAGAGTCGAGAGAGAAGAGACCTCTCACATGTATCGAAAAAATCCAGGCACGCAGGATATCTTGGAATACGATTTTAGAATTGGATCATTGAATCCAAACTCAGAAATTTTCAGCCTGACAGAGGCAAATCTGGAGTAGTGGCAGAAGTTGTGTGTAGTCCTACTGTTCAAACACGATTCTCCACCAATTAGATGCCATTTCGGGGTCATAGTAGTTCTCACTTGTTTCTATCTTCCATGAAAGCAGATTGTCTAAAATTTCCCGCCCAAAGGGATCCACCACGGGTGTAGCGAGGAAATATAGTTCCGACAGGTTCTTCAAAT
>JAGVVM010011399.1:0-14191 GCA_019149425.1 Psidium friedrichsthalianum
GTTCAACAAGAGGTAGATCAACTTTTTGTTGCTTCTTGTTCTCTTTCTAGTACTCGATGTGATAGTTGGCTTGTTGATAGTGGTTGTACAAACCACATGACAAGTGATGAGAAGTTGTTCACTGATCTTGACAAGTCATTGAAGTCAAGAGTGAGGATTGGGAATGGTGAGTATTTAGAAGTGAAGGTAAAGGGACTGTAGCAATGGAGAGTTATGCTGGAACAAAGTTTGTTTCTGATGTAATGTATGTCCCTGAGATTGATCAGAACTTGCTAAGTGTCGGTCAGTTAGTAGAAAAGGGATTAATGTGGTATTTGAAGAAGGAGAGTGTTTGATATTTGATTCAGATGGACAGAAGCTATTCAGAATCAAAATGCAGAAGAAGAGTTTCTCTCTGAACCCTCTCGAGAAGGAGCAAGTGGCATTCAAGTGTCAAGCTAGTGATTCAGAGTTATGGCACAAGAGGTTGGGTCACTTTCATCACAAAGGGTTGCAGTTTATGCAGAGGAATGAGATGGCAACAGGTTACCGAGTATAGAGGAGGAGATCACAAGGTGCAAGTCTTGTTTGTTGGGCAAGCAGACAAGACTTCCATTCAAAGAATCAACTTGGAGAGCTACAAAGAAGCTGCAGCTGATCCATACAGACCTCTGTGGTCCACATGTGACTCCTTCACTAAATGACAGCAGGTATTTCATTATCTTCATTGATGATTATACTAGAATGTGCTGGATTTACTTCATGAAGTAAAAGTCAGAAGTTGCTGAGGTGTTTCTAAAGTTTAAGAGATGGGTTGAGAACCAAAGTGGCTGCAAGATTCAGGTCATCAGATCTGATAATGGAACAGAATACACTTCACAGAGGTTTAACTCTTTTTGTGAAGAAGCTGGTATTGAGCATCAACTTACTGCTCCTTACTCTCCACAACAAAATGGAGTTAGTGAAAGGAAAAATAGAACCATCATGGAGATGACTAGATGTCTGTTACATGAGAAGAATCTGCCAAAAGAGTTTGGGCAGAAGCAGCAAACACAGCAGTCTTTCTGCTGAACAGACTGTCTATAAGGGTATTGAAGAAGAAGACACCCTTTGAAGCTTGGTTTGGTGTCAAGCCAATATTACGAAATCTGAAAGTGTTTGGCTGTTTGTGTTTTTCTCATATCCCACAGGTCAAAAGAGACAAGCTGGGAGAGAAAGCTGAATCTGGAATCTTTGTTGGCTATTGTTCAATGTCAAAAGCCTACAGAATCTATCAACCACATACAGGAAGGTGATCACTAGCAGAGATGTTCAGTTCTTTGAAGATGAACAATGGGACTGGACAGAAGAGTCACAAGACAAGCACAAGAAGGTATCTCTGGAACCTGACGAGCTGGAGGATGATGTTCCAGTTAGAGGGACCAGAACTCTGACTGATATATATCAGAGGTGTAGTGTGGCTGTTTTGGAACCTTCGAGTTATGAGGAAGCTAAAAGTGATCAGAAGTGGTTGATTGCAATGAATGAAGAGTTGGCTATGATTGAAAAGAACCAAACATGGGAGTTAGTAGAGAGGCCTGAAGACAGGAAGGTGATTGGTGTAAAATGGGTCTTCAGAACCAAACTCAATTCTGATGGCTCGGTGAATAAGTACAAGGCCAGATTGGTTGTGAAGGGATATGCACAGGTTTGGGAGTTGATTTCTCAGAAACCTTTGCACCAGTGGCAAGACTGGATACAATCAGAATGACTCTTGCCTTGGCAGCTCAACAAGGATGGAAAGTATATCAGTTAGATGTAAAATCTGCTTTTTTGAATGGTGAATTGCAGGAGGAGATTTATGTTGAGCAACCAGAAGGTTTTGTCGCACCAGGCCAGGAAGAGAAGGTTTATTTGCTGAGAAAAGCTCTTTATGGCTTGAAACAAGCTCCTAGAGCTTGTACAGTAAGATTGATGAGCATTTGCTGAACTTGGGTTTTGAGAAAAGCCTAAGTGAATCCACTCTATATGTCAAGAAGTTAGCATCTGACTTGGTGGTAGTGTCACTTTATGTGGATGATTTGCTAGTAACAGGAAGTAAGAGTGCTCAGATTGTTGCATTTAAGCAGGAGATGATGAAGATGTTTGAGATGACAGATCTTGGTGAGATGTCATATTTTCTGGAGATGGAAATTAGTCAGACTCAGAATGAAGTTTTTATATTTCAGAAGAAGTATTTGAAGGAGATTCTGAAGAGATTTAACATGGAGGAGTGCAAGAGTGTGAGTACTCCAATGGTTCAGAAGGAAAAGCTTCAGAAGGATGATGGTTCAGAACCTGCAGATGAAAGAGTTTACAGAAGTTTGATTGCTGTCTTATGTATCTCACGGCAACTAGACCAGACATCATGTTTCCTGTAAGTGTCTTGTCTAGATTTCTTGATTGTGCAAGTAAGTTACATATGGTAGCAGCAAAGAGGGTGTTGAGATACTTAAAGGGTACTCTTTCCTATGGGATTAAATTCTGTAAAGTTCAAGAGTTTAAGTTGCAGGGGTATTCAGATAGTGACTGGGCAGGTTCAATGGATGATATGAAAAGCACTTCAGGTTATTGTTTCACATTTGGTTCGGCATGTTTTTCCTGGAGTTCAAAGAAACAGGAAATAGTAGCTCAATCAACTGCAGAAGCTGAGTTTATTGCAGCTACTGCAACTGTAAATCAAGCATTATGGTTGAAGAAGTTGATGGATGATCTGCATCTGAAGCAAGAAGAAGGCATTGAAGTGTTTGTAGATAATCAAGCTGCATTGGCAATTTCACATAATCCAGTATTTCACGGAAAAACAAAGCATTTCAAGATCAAATATTATTTTCTAAGAGAGGTGCAGAAGGCTGGAGAAGTAAAGTTGGTATACTGCAGTTCAGAAGAACAACTTGCAGATATATTCACAAAGTCATTCAACGTTGGTCGATTTGAAGTTTTGAGAGCAAAGCTGGGAATGTGCAGCACTTGATTCAGGAGGAGAATGTTGTGTATCAAGGCTGCAGAATATTTTGTTTTAAGTTAGTTCTAGCAATTCTATCTTTAGATTTGATTAGATTCTGTTAAGATTTGAATTTACTAGATAACTTTCTGGTTTATTATTCAAATATTCTGTTTTGATTCTAATCCTAATAGATTTAGGATAAAGATTTGTTTTGGAGTATGTATTTAAGCGTTACAATCTTTTGGAATAAAAAGAGAGTTGTTGAAGTTTTCCCTTCCATACGTTAAAAATCTTGCTCTTGGAATACATTCTGTTTTTTTTTTTCATTCTGCTCTGTTTTGTGCATCTGAACGTCCTTCTAAACACTTCAGAAGCAAACACAGAACTGCTTCTGACGTCCTTCTGATCCCTCCAGAAGCAACACCTTTCCTATGTATATATTAGACAGTGCATATTAGAAAGATGTGCTTCTTCCGTCGTCCTGATGGCATGGATGTTGCAGTCAACCTTAGAGCTGATCCTTGGAGTTCCAGTTGCTGTTTTTGCTACTATAAAGCTACTTTCAATCACGCTTTTCATTCATTAATATTCTGTCAGCTAAGCGTTGTGAATGTACTGATGCAGGTATATATCTGCGGAACTGGCGGCGGACATTGCCATAAGTGTTGGTGAAGTTAAGTTCTTTCTTCATAAGGTAAGGACTGTATCTTTTGATGCTGCCTCTAGTGTGCTGGAGAATGTTGTCTCAGCATGGATTTCTTTTCCCTGTTTGTAGGACTAGTTTATTTTGATATCATATCTGCGTCATCCCAATTTGATGCTGATTTTTGCATTTAATGTGTAAGAACATGAACTCGTCAAAGCTGGCATAGACATCAACAGTCACGGATAGGATTTTAAGGGTGTGAATTTGTCTATCTCACAATCTTAGTTCGTTCATCTGTAGACACTGAAGCTAACACAGTATAGTATATGCACACCCTCCCCCCAAGAAAGGCGTCAATACCAGACTAAATACCAACTATCCAATTCAAATATATTGCCAGATCCTTGGCCTGACATCATTCTGAATTCTGCTTTAACAGGATGATGGCATGATATGTCGTACAGCAGTTTGAGGCATAAATTATTTTTGCACAACTTTTGAAGCTCGTCTGATTTTATTTTCAAATTTGTCTTGTGACCATTGTCATGCACAAACCATGTACATCCCTTTTCTAGCTGCTCTGATCTGTTTTCTCCTAACGCATTCACAGTTCCCTCTCTTGTCCAAGAGCTATCGCATGCAGAAGTTAGTGCTGAAGGCTAACGAGGAGAATTCTCATGAAATTAATTTGGTCGATTTTCCTGGAGGACCAAAAGCTTTTGAGATTTGTGCAAAATTCTGTTATGGGATGACAGTTACTCTTAACGCTTACAATGTTGTGGCTGCTCGTTGCGCAGCCCAATACCTTGAGATGACTGAGGATGTTGATAGGGGTAACTTGATTTTCAAAATCGAGGTATTTCTCAATTCCAGTATCTTTCAGAGCTGGAAAGATTCCATCATTGTTCTTCAAACTACAAGGTCTCTACTTCCATGGTCCGATGACCTCAAGATAGTTGGGAGATGTGTAGATTCTATTGCCTCAAGGACATCTATTGATCCTGCAAATGTCGATTGGTCATACACATACAATCGCAAATTAGCCTCGGAAGATAGAGTTCTTGAGGAGGGGATTAGGTTTCCGGAGAGAATGAAATCGGTACCCAAAGATTGGTGGATTGAAGATCTATGTGAGCTGGATATTGATCTGTTCAAGCGAGCGATTGTTGTAGTGAAATCGAAAGGACGGATGGATGCAAATGTGATTGGAGAGGCTCTCAGAACTTATGCTGTCAGATGGTTGCCGGATTCTGTTGATGCTTTGGTTTCAGATGCCAACCAATTCAGAAACAAATCTCTTCTGGAAAATCTCATTGCTTTGTTGCCATCAGATGTTAATTCTGGTTCTTGTAGTTTTTTGCTAAAACTACTAAAAGTGGCTACCTTGGTGGGAACAGATGGCTTGGCGAGGGAACAATTGGTGGAAAGAGTTGGTCTGAAGTTGCATGAGGCATCAGTGATAGATTTGTTAATTCCATCTCGGGCTCCACAAAGCACGAAATATGATGTCGAATTGGTGAAGTGCCTTGTGGAGCAGTATCTATCGCATGGAAATTATGGCAGGGATCGTGGCGTCAAAAATAACGAAGTTGGAAACGGTATCATCCTTTTGGAGCATGATTCTTTGTTAAATGTTGGTAAGCTGATAGATGGTTATCTCGTGGAAATAGCAAATGATCCCAATCTGCCGCAATCCAGTTTCATCGAGTTATCACAGTCAATTCCGGATTCAGGGAGACCGATCCATGATACCTTGTACAGAGCAATTGACGTATATCTTAAGGTAACGTTTTTCCCTATTCATCACTCCTGCGTAGTTCTTAAGTTTTTAGATGCTTGACCAAATCTGAGCATACCTTTGATAATGTTTCTTGGGGCACAGGAACATCCGAGCTTGACAAAATCTGAGAGAAAAAGGATATGCGGGTTGATGGATGTCAAGAAACTGACCATGGAGGCATCCGTCGATGCTGCGCAAAATGAACGCCTCCCGCTTCGGGTTGTCGTCCAAGTTCTTTATTTCGAGCAGACCAGAGGGGCTCAAGCCCTCAACAACACTCCTCGAGACACTTCGTGCTCTACGACGACGAACACCGACGAGGAATCCGAGAAGATGACCGCGGAGAGTTGCAGGAAGCTCGAGAAACAGATGAGTCGCGTCAAGATCGAGGATGGCGAAGTGAAGAAGAACCGGAGGCTGGCCAAGGAATCCAGCAGGAACAGCCGAAGCGGGGCCCAGTTGCTCCCCTCAAGATCGAGGAGGATATTCGACAAACTTTGGCCTGTCGGCAAGGGGCATGGAGAGCAGAAGAGCTCCGAGACATCTGGGAGTTCTCAGAGCCCGACGTCTTTGGTTCCTGTAGACACCAAATCTTCCGGATCATCCACGAGACACAGGCGGCATTCTATATCCTAGGAGAAATTCATACCTGCTCAATGCAAGAAATTTTAGGCTGTGTTCCAAGTGTAAAAAGTGGTAGAAACTCAGTAGGTGTCGGTTTCATTAGCCGTGTTGTTTGGGTTAGTCAAGTGCTCAGGGGAAGGTGCTGGTGCTGAAAGATTGGGTTCGGCGGTATGGACGCTTTCACTCTGTGAGACATGCTGCTGCTTAACTTTTGAGAATTTCATTAATCTAGGTTGAGTATTTGCTCTCTGCAATGGCTTGTTACTTTCTCTGTGGAAGCCTGCTATGCCAGCACACGAAACCTTTTCATGATCGAATGATTGATCTTGTGTTTGGATACATCGGTTGTGTTTGGATACGTCTCGCATGGGTTTCACATGATCTAGGATTAAGCGATGTGGGATTAAGCAGCTCACATAAAAGGTGTGAGCCCGAGCATAATCATGGTTCAGTGACAATCACTGCGCATTTTCTCTCTTTGAGCGCGAATTGAAGAAGCAAAGAAGCAAGCCTCGATTGCTTCTAACTTCTCTCATTTTCCGAGGAACGTTATTCTGGTGTTTTCCATGATAACTTGATGGCGTGAATTTAGTCCAATGCGATTTTTTGACGGAGGATAAATGGGGGCAGATTTAGGATTACAATGAAAGATGATGAGTTTTTTTTTTTGGTAGATAAAGAAAATTAAGACAAATTTAGAACTAAACCTAAAGTTTGTGATTTTTTTTTTAAAAAGAGAATTGGGTCCATTGAAAGATGATAATGCTAGGAAACTACGTTGGCTTTAGTCAACATCTAGAAGTCACATCGGTTGTTATTAAGGTCCGAAAATGACATTAGCTGTGATTAAGCTCCAAAACAGAATTCGTCTATTAACATGGTGTAACATCTCAATAAGTACGTCGACCGCGACATTCACTCCAATATCAATATATTATTTCCGAAGATAACATATGGACTATTAAGTTACAAATAATTCAAACCCACGTTTTCACTTTTCGCTTATGCACGTTTAAGATAACAGCTAACTTAGAGAATCCATCTAATGCCTGATCTAGCTTTATAAGATGATATAAGTCTCCATTAATCCTCAAAATACCTACCATGCCATACCATAACATAAGAATAACCTTATAATAGACCATGCAATGCAATTATGGCATAAAAACTAGAAACTATTTAAAACTATATGCAACGTGTCAGAACTATTCATTGGGCCTAAAGCCCGTCTGGTGAAAATTGTTGAAAACGTCCTCCGAGGCCCGATTTATGGTCCATGGGCCAATAAAGCCTATGGCCCAAACACATCTAAGGCTGTAAAGATGCTTGCATTTACTGAACAGACATATAATCTAATTTGGCAAGCACTTTGAAAATAGCACCAGACCATTCAAAGGTTGCAATTAGAAAAATATTTCTACAACCCAAATTTTCGATATTCACCATTGACAATCATTTGTGACAGATCCACAGCATGATTTCCTGGATTTTCCCGGACTTTCTTAATATCTAGAAATTGGCAGAAAACTCATATTTTTTTCAAGTTACGAAAATTTGCGGGACCTAGTGTGCTCCCCGCTGGTTTCAATGGTGAAAAATGGCGTCACAATCCGTCGACGAGACGGACCGGACCAGACGAGCCATGCACTGCATCAAATTCCAAAGTTTCGGTTCCTAGGATTGCCTATGTCAAGCACTCGTACCTCCCTCTAAAGAGCATCAAGTTGTGTAACTTTGGCGTCCATGGGAAGCTCGCATATATTACAGCAAGAATGCAACACAGTACGACCCCATCGGAACTTCACCGGAGCACTGCCGACATGACCCCGGAGAGGGGAGGGGGGGGGGGGGCAGAACGCTTGATTAAAAAAAAAAAACAATACGTCTTGCAAGTTTTTCGTTGAAGTACATCACCTAGCATCAAATTCACGATTTTCTGATGTTAGGCTAAGTTTGGACCCGTATTTTATTCCAGCGAATTCCAATATGTCACACTAATCATGGCTAATTAAATCTCTTGCTCAGGCAAAACAAAAACATTCGACCTTCGTCATTCGTTCAATGAAAATATACGCATTCGTTCAACGAAATAAGACCGAGCCTAAAAGCGTGGAGGATTATCGTGATAGCGTGATGACAAGATTATTGTAATTTGCGGTCCCTGTTAACACATCGGATTAGTAAATAGAATATGCTCAAATGTTTTTTTTTAAATACCCCGGGTGCATGTTTCATTTGCGAACCGAATCCTATCAACCAAAACAGAACATGTCGCATGGGACGTAGTTAAGAATTACATTAAAAGAAAACCATGGGGTAGATGCACAAGAACTAAGATCACATCTCATTATTATTTTTCACTTACTAATATTTTTTTCTAGGGTTTCTGGAAGTGCACTCCGAAGATATTTTATTGGATCTAGTCTTTGACGACTCGCATTTGGAAGGGAAAAAAAACGGAAAGGCAAAGCTCAAGCGATGTTCCATGACTCGACTAACTCAGCCAACGCGACCTGAGCCGACCCGCCGGGACTCAGTCCTCCTTTCGCTTCTTTCTTGAGATACTGCATTCGCTCCCTGATGGTCTCTCCCTCCGATTCCATCAGCCCCCGGACTCGCCTCTCCACCTCCGCCGCGCTCACCGACCCGTCCTCCGCCTCCTCCATCGGCAGCGCGACCCTCATCGCCTCCACCATGAACACCCGGTTCTGCCGCTGCTCCGCGTAGAGCGGCCACGCGATCATCGGCATCCCCGCGCACACGGCCTCGAGCACCGAGTTCCACCCGCAGTGCGTGACGAACCCGCCCACCGCGCTGTGGTTTAGCACCGCTACCTGCGGGGCCCAACCCTTCAGGACGAGGCCCCTCCCCGCGGTCCGCTCGAGGAAGCCCTCCGGGAGCAGTGCGTCCAGGTCTGGATCCCCCTTGGGGATGGCCTTATGGCCCTTGCCGGAGGTCGGGTTCCGGACCACCCACAGGAACCGATGGCTGCTCCTCTCTAGGCCGGTCGCTATCTCCTTCAGCTGCTCGGCGGAGAACACCCCGAGGCTCCCGAAGCTCAAGAACACGACGCTTCCTCCCGGCTGCGAGTCCAACCATGTCAAACACTCGGGGGGGTCGCCGCCCCCGACTTTCCCGCCATCCCCACTCGCGACCAACGGCCCGATGCAGTAAATCGGAGGGTTGCGCCCATCCGGCACACATTTGCCGTCCTTGATGGTCTTCAAGGTTTTCTCCTCCAGCTTCTCTAACGTGTTGACTATAATCCCGGATGCCATCTGCACGTTGGTCGCACTCTCCAGCAAGAGCTCGTAGGCTCGGTCGCTACGGTCCCGCAACAGTTCAGCGATATCTGTGGGTAGCAACGGCGGCACTCCCGGGAAGTGGACGGCGGTGTCGAAGTCTTTCAAGTTCTTGGTGGTGGTCTTGTGGAGGACGGGCAAGTGAAGGAACATGGCCAAGCCGGCCCCCGCCGAGCTGAAGAAGTAGTAGCAGGGAATGCCGAGGCCTCGCGCGACCGACAGGGCGTTGGCGCAGAAGAAGTCGATGACGAGGGCTCGGACGCGGTGGGTCTGCGAGATGGAGACGAGGGCTTGGTGCACGTTGGGGTTGTTGAGGCAGAGGAGCTCGAGGGCGAGGGTCTCGAGGTGCGGGGATGTGGTGGAGTAGTCGGGAGGGAGGGAGGTGGGGGGCAGGTGATGGAAGCTGATGGAAGGGTGGGCGGCGGAGACGGCGGCGATGTAGGGGGAGACGGAGCCGCCTTCGTAGGCTTGGCTGGGGAGGAGGACGTGGATGGAGAGGGAAGGGCGGTGGGCGAGGAGGAGCTTGCCCAGCTCCACCATGGGTACGAGGTGGCCGATGGCCGGTGCAGAGTACAGAACACCGCCTGGTCCTCCATGGTCGGCGGATTGGGAATGTTGAGAAAAATGTGTGCTCTTGGGTCAAGTGAAGCAGCATAATATAATTTTAGGAATCCTGACGGTTAAAATTTACGTTACGGCTCGGCGGATCTTTTACGGACTAAATTCGGATATGTTAAGGGGTCTCTCGTCAGTTTATAAATGGAATAAATATTCCAAACAAACAAACTTAAATTCGGATGCTTCAAATTTCAATGTACTTTTATGGCAAATTGTGCATCCTAATACTTTTGAAATAAATGCAAAAGTGCTTTACGAAAGAAATTTATTTGGTAAGATAACTTCTAAAGTAAAAATCATTTGGTTACGTAATTTTATTTTTTTAACTTCTCTAGCCTTTTTTTATTTACTTCAAAAATAATTTTGTAGCTACTTAAAAAAATTAAAAAAATCATTTCTCAAAATAAAAAAAATCCGGTGCCTGCGAATTAGGCACAAAGACATCCTTGGCCGGTGTGATTCACCTCCATACGAGGCGTATGACCCATCTCTGTCCGTGTGTGTTGAAATCGCTACAAGCAAATTGCCATTATGGTTAGGAATGATTTCAACGTACGGAAAAAAGATGAGAAATCGAAGGTGGTCATCAATTTCCCTGTGACGTCAGACTCCACGTTTGAACGTTAGGAGAGATTTTCTCCTCTCGTTTTTGTTTTTTTTGGTCGGATAGAAGAGAATTTGAACTCTTTCTCGGATTGGTCCAAGGCCAAAAATAAAAAAAATAAAAATAAATAATAGACAAAGGGGGAGCACAAGTGACAAATGGAGTCAAAAAATAAGAACGCCAACTTTGATTATGCTCCATGAAGTTAGCTCCTAGACCTATTGCGATGGAATATGATTAAATATTCTTAGGTTGCATTTAATAGTCTAGATTTCTGGGTTGCATTTAATCATCTAGATTTCTAGTTAGGATATGATTGGATAGACTAGGATAATAAATTCAAGGATTTTGCTATATTGTATTTATTGTCTGGTGAACAATTAATTTAAAGTCGGATAAACACGGCTAACATCAAGCACACTAGAGATGCATATAGAATAACACTCTCCTGCAGTTTTGGGCTGCGCCTCTACGCTTCATATTAGCCCTCTGCCGTGTCGAGAACTCCCTAAAGTGTCCATCTTCGGCCATCTCTCACAAATAGCCTCACCTCCGTTCGTGGCCCTCTCCTTCTATTTCTCTAACTCGGCCATCTCTCACTACGGGTAATGCTGCTCGATGGAGGGAGCCAAGAAGGCCTAAGATTAAAATCTGGATGTGGTGCTCGAGGAACACCGGTGTCGTTCGTTGGAGGATGATGGCTCTATGATAGAGTTGGGAATCAAAAGGGTACTTTAGTTTCTTTTCATAAAGCCTTAATGCTCATGAGATTCTGTTCTCAAGTGATGAGGGCCAAACCTCCCTATTGACAGGATGATGGCTTGATCGGGGGTGATGGATTGAGTAACGCCAAATTCTGCTGGGTGTGCACCGGCACAAGAGAGTTTAAATGCAGCAAAGGGACTGTTTAGTGCGGTGAAGAGCTACTATTGGCTCTGAGAGTTCGCTGGGAGAGCCATGGACGAGCAGGTGAAGTAACGTACGGGATAAACACCAAAGCGTAGAGAATCGCTGGATGGGTTTGAGAACTTTGTGGATATCACGGAACACGCGTTCAAGTTCAAGGCCACATTTGACGGTCGATGCTGCAGGAAAGGTAGCCCGGCATGCCGGAGAGGTGATTGTGTGCAGAGGAGAGATGGTGTTTGTGAAAAAAACAAGTTCTCATCATGTATTGCTCACTTGAGAAAACCTATCCAACTCTATTTCATCCTCTCTTCTAGAATATTTTTATCTAGACTATATCCTCTTTATATCTTCTCTATCATATCCTGAACATTTATCAAATATATGATAAAACAAAACATATCATGTCCTGATTTTTGTCCTGATGACCAAATGCAATCCTAAGGACTTACTATATATGTGTATGTTCTTAGATGACAAATGAGGTACGTCACTCACTCGGTACCCAGGGGAGCTTCAAGAGAAAGAGAGGTAACAAAAAGATGGGCAACGTGGCCTAAGTAGGCACAGAGAGAGTTGCTCCTCTTTGAGTGTGAGAGATAAAGAGTGAGCAAATGAACGGTCCAAATCGAAAACTGCTCGAACCAGATTGAATCAGCCGGTTCAGTCCGATTCTCACAGGAACCGGTAAAAATAAGTTAGGTTTTCGCTTTCAAATGTGGACCCCCACCCAAACCACCTTTGCTGGATCACTATACATGTATATTCAATTTTTTTTTTGTTACAAAACTTAGAAACCTAAATACGAATTCCAAAACTAAAAGTGAAAACCCTAATTTCCTTTTTTCACTCACGCGGCCACGGGGTTACGACTCAACCTCTCACCCTTCGGTTCGCTTTCGTGCGACCACCACATAGTCTTGCTGGAATGTCGTCGACCATTGTCCAACTGCGCTGCCGCGCTCGTTGTCGTCTTTTCAGGGTTTCGTGGCTCAACGTCGCCGTAGATGGTTTTTCCGCCATAATCTTTTTAAGGTTGTCTTTCTCACTGTTTTGTAGCAAAAAAGTTGTGGACGATCAAAGCTTGCTTCGGGCTGGTGATCCGACATAACCTATAGTTGAGATTATCTTACTTGAAGACGATTTCTTTCGTTTCTTGTTTAAATAAATTTTCTTGGGTTCCGCATTTATTGAATTTGACTTGATGGGATTCGTGTATTTTGTTCGGTTGAGGGATGGAATTAACGGTGTTCCTGTTCCATTCTCTAGCATGCTCTGTCAGGCCGGTTTCCATTACCTCTAATTAGTGATGTGCAAATTGGACTAACCGGATCGAGATCGCCCAGATCAGACCAAGATTGATGGTCCGATTTCCTGTTCTGGAGGGGTTCGTTCAGTTTTTGGTTCCTAAAATTAGAAACGATGACTGAACAGTCCATTTCCTAATTCCTGGGACATAAGATCGGATCGGATTGCCCGGACTAGACCGATCTTTTTAATTTCTTTAAAGTTTTTTAAAAATAACCTTGCTTAGCGGTTCCACTTCGTTGGGTCGTGATGCGATTTTACGAAGCCCTAACTTGTTCGAATTGAGGAGAGAAGTGTTGTTGTGCCACTGCATTTGATGGCTGGTGGCTGGGAATGAAAGAATGGTTACCACTTCTAGGGATCGTTGCCAGTAAAAGACTAATTGATAGTTTCTTTGGATTCTTTGTCTAAGATGGTCTGGTCAAGTTGAGTTTTGGTTGACCCTAGTGGTGTTTGAGTGGCTCAAAGGATTTTTTTTTTTTTTATCTAGTCCAGTCCATTTGTTGGTCCGGTCCGGTCTGGTTCTCGGGATCATCAGTCCAATTCTCAATTTTGGCAAATTGAGAACTGGAACCACTGGTCCGGTTTTCGAGACCATATGTCCGATTCTCAGTTCCAGCAAATTGGGAATCGGGATCACCGGTTTGGTTTCCAATTCTTGAGGGGAACTGGACCGGATTGAGAACCGATCACCCTTACCTCTAAGGCATCTTAGGCCACAGTACGGCTAGATTTGTGTATGGCTTGACCGAAAAGTGGACCTGTACTTGGGAACCGATCACTCTTCGACGAGAGATAAACAAATTAATTGAGAGAGTATCTCTACGTGAGCCAGTATTGCTTCCAGTATGGTGAGAGAAAGTAGATACTATTTGAATGGTATATTTGTACCGTATTTTGGTATAATGAAGCATGCCCAACAAGTAAGAGTAGAGTCGTGCCACAGAATTTCCTATAATTGGTACGAGAGTGTCCACTTGTCCACGTCGCTACCATGTATAAATGTAATCCAGTGCTATTACAATAAGTTAAAATCTATCAATTGCACAGAAACTGATATTGAGATGTTTGGTGCTTGAAAACCCAATTCAGCGATATAATCACGAATTCCACTAAAACTTACGTGACCACAATGGAATTTACCCTCCTTTTTTTTTTTCATTACTGTCAGGGAATTCGCCATCTGAACAAGTAGGACAATAACTCATACAACGCACGATTTGTGTGATTTTATTCACCCATATCTTAATAAACTTAATATTGTCCTCTAATATTCTTTTTAATGCATTTGCTTCTAACGTGGGTATTTGAATATAAGGCACTGAAAGATTGCCCCAACGGTTACTCTTTTCATTTGGAAAGAGGGAGGTGGGGACTAGGGGATTCGAATCTCCATCTTTGGGAGAGTGGGATAGGGATGCGTGAAAAGGAATAGAGTTTTGTAATCTGTAAACAGCAT
>JAGVVM010011400.1:0-11967 GCA_019149425.1 Psidium friedrichsthalianum
AAATAAAAAATTGCCAAAAATAGGAAAGGAAAGAAGTTAAGTTGGATATCAAGCTCGTTGTTGTTCTTGCTGCAAAGGAGAGAAATCGAAGAAGCGCCTTCAGAAGGAAATGAAAGAGGAGGGAAAAGGCAATAAATCCTTTGCTTGCGCTAGCAGTCTTATGTCAGAGGAGAGAGAAGGGACTTTCGATTTTAATTTTTTATACCACATCAGGATACACGTGTCTCTTTTTTAGTGGAGCCACGTGAACTTATGCACGGGATGTTTTCTCGTCACATGGGCAGCATCCTTGACTTCAATGACATGTTTGAGTTGCCCAACGCGAGGCCAAACAGGTATTGTACCAAAAGGCTTCCTCCCGTCTACAGTTGAAGAAGATAAGGTACTCAATAAATTTAGTCATTATGGTACATTTTCAGGCGTGTTCGTGTCCCCACGATCCAAATGAAAAACGTTCCATCTCTATTTTTTTTAATTATTATTTTTATATATACGAGCTAGTTTCATTGATTAACTTTCACTGTAAATTTTTATCCTCCCCATTTTCCTAGCTTTTTCAAAGATAGCTTAAATTTCACACTCAGCTAATTAGTTTTTGATATTTTAAGCTTTTGAGAGTACCCACGTCAAGCTAAATGTGCATGAAATTTTTTTTATTGATTGAGGATAGCGATGTTCTACTTTCATGAGATAAAATTAAAGATGTCAATTTATCTTTTTTAACGAGAAAGGCACACCAACACAATTCGGAGTCAAATTGTGTCGGGAAGATGTTGTGAATTGGAGATGAGAAGTGAAAAAAAAGAGGCGAGGAGAAAATATTTTCTCATGTTGCTTCGAAGTACGAATCTAATAGCAGTGAATGAAAATATTATGTACATTTGTATATTAAGTACATCGTCTATCATTATTATTATTTTATACAAATAATCTCATAATATAAATGTAAACCTTATAAATAAAGTTACATACACAAATTATGAGTTAATTATGTGTCATTATCTAAAATCTGTTTGTGTGAAGAAAATATGATAAAATTATAAGTTATCCTTATCAGTTATTCCAATAATTTTTGGCTATTTCCACAATAATCGGCCGCCCAATGATGTGACCTTATCTGTCATGATTCAGCCAGATTTTTCCCACTATTGTTAGGATTTTTCCAAACATGAATAATTCCCATGCAGACAACAGTGTAACATGCGCACGCTCCCGATTCCATTCCCAACCAAAAATACGGCTACCCAAAATCACAACAAGCGGTGTTGACAGAGGTCAATGCGGAAGTCAACAAGTATTGAGAAAAAGACCGTACCAACCTCGGGCCATGCTATAATGGTAGGAAAATAAGAACCTGAGATATTCTTATTTTTTAAATAAAAATTTGAAGTGGACTTTATTTTAAATAATGGCTCGAAGTAATCAAATTTGTTAAAAAAAGGGCATGATTGAAGGGCATTTTGGTAATTTTACTTTTTAAAATTAATTTTTAGTTTTTAATTTTTCTTTTTGCATTTCTTTTTTTTTTGTTTTTTTTTTCTTTTTTCTCCCCTCCCCAACCATCGTCAACCTCAAGCGGGCATCGCCTAGGTGGTGTCGGGCTACCCTCCCCGACCGGCGTCGGGTGATATGAATCTATTTATTGAACTATGGATCTAACAATAGTGAATTATGGATAGGTATATCATATACATGATAATTATAAATTTCTTTTTTTACACAAACACTCTCAAAATGGAGATATGAATCTATGTATTGAATAAATTTACGTGCAAAAAGATGAAAATTTTATTGTCATTATCTAATACCCGGCTTGTGTGAAAAAAATAAAAAAAATACAATGACAT
Source organism: Psidium friedrichsthalianum (assembly GCA_019149425.1). Classification (NCBI taxonomy): domain Eukaryota; kingdom Viridiplantae; phylum Streptophyta; class Magnoliopsida; order Myrtales; family Myrtaceae; genus Psidium; species Psidium friedrichsthalianum. The sequence continues at coordinate 1,848 of JAGVVM010011400.1, forward strand.
TTTACAGAATAAAAAGCCCTTTGAAATAAGACATATGTTAGAAAAATTGCCTCCTGAAGATGGGAATTTATAGTAAAAACTCCATATCTTTGATTTTTTAAGCCGAGCATACTTCATGTCAGTAGTAGGACTACTCAATCGGGAATAAATTTTGCTTATATTTACTCACTTTTAATTTTTTATACATGAAAGGAGACCCAATTTTTTGCAGCTAATTTCGACTATGTTTCCGATCAACATAGGAGGAAAACATGTTAAAATTAAATTTTAAATTACAAAAATAGGAAAGGAAAGAAATTAAGTTGGAAATCAAGCTTGTTGTTGTTGCTGCAGAGGAGAGAAATCCGAGAAGCACCGTTGGAAGGAAATGAAAGAGGAGAAAGAGAAGGCAATAAATGCTTTGCTTCCGCTCGCTGCCTTATGTCAGAGGAGAGAGACGGGACTTCCGATTTAAATTTTTTATGCCACACCAAAATACACGTGTGTTTCTTTTTTTAGTGGAGCCACGTGAACATATGCAAGCGATGTTTTCTCGTCCCATTGGCAGCATCCTTGACTTCAATGACATGTTTAAGTCGCCCAATGCGAGGCCAAAAGGTGTTGTACTAAAAGGCCTCCTTCCGTGTACAGTTGGAGAAGATAGGGTACGCAATAAATTCAGTCATTATGGTACATTTTTAGACATGTTCGTGTCCCACGATCCAAATGAAAAAGGTTCCATCTCTATTTTTTATTTATTTATGTATATGAGCGAGTTTCATTGATTAAGTTTCACTCTAAAATTGTTATCCTCCCCATTTTCCTAGATTTTTCAAAGCTAACATAAATTTCATACTCAGTTAATTAGTTTTTGATATTTTAAGCTTTTGAGAGTACCCACGTCAAGCTAAATGTGCATAAATTTTTTTTATTGATCGAGAATGGCGATGTTCTACTTATATGAGATAAAATTAAAGATGCCGATTTATCTTTTTTCACAAGAAAGGTGCACCGACACAATTCGAAGTCAAATTATGTCGAGAAGATGTTGTCAATTGGAGATGAGAAGTGAAGAAAAAAGAGGTGAGGATGTTGACATTTGATTTTTAGTCTTTTTATTTTTATAAAATTAATTAAAAATATCAAAAAATCTCTAAAATTGAAAAAATTAACTTTGGAAGCCTCAACCAAGCTTAAAGGACCGTTTTTGAACAAAAAATAATTTTTATTAATTTTTTTTAATAATATTTTTTTATTAGAAATACACCCAAAAAAAAAAAGGCAACCATGACCAGAAAAATACAACACAATAGTCATTAGTCTTGTTTGGTTTTAAATTTCATTTTGGTCGCTTTAGAATTCAAAAATTCAATCGAGAACCTGCTTTTCCAAAATTTTTGCATTTAAGCTCCTAGTCAATCCAAAAATCAAAAATTGAGTCCATTTTTGGTCTTTTAAAAAAAAATCTCGAGTCAGTTATGACGTTTGATCCATAGAGACAATCAATTTGCATGTGGGTCGCACCAATTTCATGATTGACACCCTCATTTTACCTAAAAATAAATAAGCAAGTACAAAAATATATGGGCTCAAGTTTACGGGATGCTTTAATTTTCGGATATATTCTTCAAACCCAGATCCACGCATGGCCCGAAAGTTTAAAATATTTTACTTCAGTCCATGAAGCCCAGCTCCACAATTCCATGATCTTAGGCCTACAAAGACAAAAATAAGAAGGCTTGTCTGAAGGAGAAATGAATTGAGCCTAAAGAGAGCAAAACTCCAATCGAAGGAAAGCCCATGGAACCAGCCTGACAACAGAACCAGCCGAGCCTTCTTATTCTTTTCCCTATTAGCTAGGTCGGTACGAAAGAGAGGTGAGTGGGGCGAGAGAGCTTCTGAGTGAGAGAGGAAAGAGGAGGTGAGGTGGAGAAGACCAGGGAGGAAAACGATCCGACTCCGACGTTCCTTCGCGACCCGACTCCGCCACTCCGCTGCTTCTTCGCACGTCGCCGCCTCAGTCACACCCGATCAGCACCTCGACCACAGCCGCTCAACGACCACTGGACCAGCACATCCCGCCTCCGAACAGGTAAGCTTGAACCCCCTTATCTTGCCATGTTTAGACAGAAACAAGGACCCAAGTTCGTTATACGCACGCCGATTTCCAAGGGATCGTTCCTCGTTCGCGTCCCATGCCGATTGTCGTTCGTTTCTTAGCCTAGATACTAGCTCGAGTTCTATATGCGATCTGTGTTCTCTCTTAATCAAATGCACGTCACCTCCTCGTTGAGGCATTTAAGGCAGTCCCTCCGTTGATTCATTATCGGAGAGTCTGTCGAGCGTGGGCAGTCGTCTATGGTGTCGGCCGTCGATATGGCTTAAGCGTTTCATGGCCAACAGCTACGTTTGAGGACAGCTCGGAGAGGTCAGTGTTCTGGTTGTTTATCTTCATAGCGCCTGAGATAGTGACGGTTGGTGCTCGGAGGAAGGGGTTCTGTTCTTCGTGGCCGGCATTGATGGCTGTACACGGCCGGGGGTGAGGTTAGTAGCGGTTGTCGGTACTGGCGGTCGGTGGTAGTGCTCGAAGTAGGTAGATAGCGGCTGTGAGATCGATGGCCGGGTTGGCGGTCGACGAGCGAGGCACAGGGAGGACCGTAATTGCCTAACTGTGGCGTTGTCTAGTGGTGTTAGTTTGACGGCGTTGGCGGTGGCCAATGACGGTCGGAGGTGGTGGTTCGGGGTGGCTCTGTTAGTCGGCATTGAGGAGTCTTCGGTGGTCCTGAGAAATAAAATAGAAAGCCAGAAAAAGACATAAAAAAAATTAAAACAAAACATAAAAATTTCGAAATTAACAAAAAAGTTGAATTTGGGTCTGATTTGGTGTTGGGCTAGCATGTGGGCTTGTGGATATGATCTTATCACAATTGAGTTTTAAAATGGGCCATTCTTGAAAATCAAAAGAAATAGAATTTGGGCCCAGATTTAGAGGTGGCTTTTGTATAAACAAAACTGGGGTCTTGGGGCCCGAGTTGGGCGCTCATTGCGCGGGTCGGGCCCACTCGGCCCGATCCGGTTCGCATTTTCCAGAATAAAATTTCTCAAATAAAAAGATGATAATAAAAATCCAAAAAAAAATCCGAAAAATTCAGAAAAATTCCAAAAAAATCACCAAAAAAGGAAATGGTCACAAGCAATTAGCCTAACCTATTTTAGGAACTTTGACTCTCGATCCTTCCAAAACATGATGATTTTACCCATTTGAGTAAATTGTCTCCAATTTTTTCAAATCTTTCACAAGCCCTAATCACACTTTCTCTAAGTCTTTAGGGTTGTATTACAGATGTCATGACTTATCTTGACATGTTTTGTATGCATGTTTTGGATCCTTAATTGTGCACTTATTTTTATTGATTGTAATTGATAAAATAGTTTTCCCAGCTTGCATAAAAACCTAATGTAGGCTTACCTCACCTGAAAATTGGCCTTGCATGAAATCATAGTTAGGAAATTCATTCGACGTTAGGTATTGAGAGGGCGTCGGTAGAAAATATTGGCATAACTAAGTCCTCAAATTCAAATTCTTGATCCGTCGAATCGAATGGATTCTCTTAATTAACCTTCCAAAAATGATCAGTGGTGACTCTTTTTGCTGCATACGTTGCACATACACTAAGGTCGAACCCGACAATTAATTCTCCAATCACGATTTCGCATGAGCTTGAGAGGGCCCGAGACAAAGCCCTTACATCCTAGATAAAAAAATGCCTTGGCAATCCATCAGCCCACCACAAACAACCTCCCAGGTCTTGATAGAGGAGAAGAAAGATTTTCTTATATGTCCGAAGAACGGATCTAATAGTAGTGTATGAAAATATTACGTACATGTACGTCACGCACATAGTCTATCATTAGTATTATTTTTTACACAAATAATCTCATAATGGAAATGTAACCTTATAAATAATCAATATCAAAAATAATGAGTTAATTATGTGTCATTATCTAAAATTTTGTTTTGTGTGAAGAAAATTTATATTGTCATTGTATTAAATAAAATTATAAGTTTACCTATCAATTATTTCCATAATTTTTGGCTATTTTCATAGTAATTGGCCCGTTCAACGATGTGACCTTTATCAGTCATGATTGAGCCAGGCTTTTCTCACCATTATTAGGATTTTTACAAACATGAATAATTCCCATACAAATAGAACTGTGTGAACATGCGCCCTCTCCCGATTCCATTCTCAACCAAAAATATGGCTACCTAAAATCACAACAGCCGGAGTTGACAGAAGTCAATGCAAAAGAAGTCAACAAGTATTGAGAAAAAGGACTCCGTCAAACATGGGCACTGTCATAACAGTATGGAAAAAAAACTATTATAGGCATTTAAAAGTTTTTATTTTCTCAAATAAAAAATTTGAAATGAATATTATTTCAAATAAGGGTCTCAAGTAATTAAATTATTTCTAAAATAAAAGTCGAAAAGTTGAAATGGATATTATTTCAAATAAGGATTTCAAATAATCAAATTATTTCAAAGAAGGGCCTGATCGAAGCGTATTTACGTCATTTACTTTTTTTATTAATTTTTTTTTCATTTTTTTTGGTCATTTCTTGTTCTTCCTTTTTTGTTTGTTTGTTTTTTTTTTCTCTCCTCCCCTCTCTTTCCCTTCCCACGCATCACTCGCCTCAGCCTACCCTCACCTGGCGGCGTCGGGCTACCCTCCCCGGGCCCTCGCCCGCGAGCCCAGGCAAGGAACTGCCCTCGCCTGGCAAGGGTCAGGACTATTTCTCCACATTCTCCATACCTACGAGAAACAACCACCATGTCTTCTTCTTCTTCTTTTTCATTTGCATTTGCTCTACGACTGGTTTCTGGTGCTTCCATGCTCGATTCCCTGCTTCTGTCCGTGACCCAACTCCCCATTTGGCATTTGAGGATGAGAAATCCGAATTCGCGCCCCATTCGCCAATCAATTGATGGATTCTCCTCGCTCAAAGGGACGGTTCAGAGAAACTTCTCTGAATCTTCAGTTGATGACCGCTTGTTCCAAACACGCTGGTTGGAAGAGTTGGTTGTTTGGGATTTTGAGTTCAATTTCCTCCGAAGGGGGTCAGGAGCTTCATCTTCAAGAAAAGCGTGACCCAAGGAGCTTGCTAGCGGACCACCTCTCCGATGGGTCTTCTTAGGCACTTGCTCAGAAAGTCCCTACATTGCTTAGGACAGGAAGCCCAAAAAAATCTTCGGCGACTCAGCCGAGAACCCGATTCGAATGGATCGCTGAGATTTGGCGAGGGCTTGCCTCGCCTATGGCCAAACCATATCACAGACCGGCCACCGGCGAAAAGGAAGAAAAAAAAAGGATTAAAAATTAATAAATTAATAAATGCCGGCGAGGGCAGACCCGCCTGGGCTAGTGAGGCCGCCCTCGCCTGACGTCGGCTTAGGCGAGGCCTCGCCTAAGGATCACTGGGGAGGGGAGGAGGGGGAAGAAAAAAGAAAAACAAAAAAGAAAAGAAAAAAAGGGAAAAAAGAAATTAAAAAAAAAGGAAAACAGAAAAAATTCAAAAAATATAAAGACAAAAAATACCCTTCAGCTAAGCCTTTCTTTGAAATCAAATTGAAATACTTTGCTTTTTGCTTGTACTTTTGCTTTCGGGCTTTGACAGAAGTGAGGTGCTCATTTTGCTGATAGCTTTGTACAACTAAAGGCTTGCAAATGAAGTTTGCCCGAATTGCTTTTCCAAGCCCAAAAAGCAATTTAACTTGGTAAAAGACTAAACTTGATCATGGTGTCAAGGGATGGAATGAATTTATAGTAAAAAAGAGGGATAGAGTCATTTTAAATCTATAGCTGCATGCAAGGGTGATTGGGAATCTGCTAAAAGATTTTTCGAACAAGATTCTGCTTCAAAGACGGCCAAAATAACAAGTGAATTGGAAACACAGCGCTTCACATAGCTGCTTTGAGTGCACAAGACCAATTTGTTGAGAAACCTGGTTGAGCTCTTTTCTCCATAACCAGAAGTACTCGAAATGGTTGATCGTGATGGCAACACAGCCCTCCACAATGCTGTCCTGTGTGGGAGGATAAGGATGGTCAAGGCCTTAGTTAAAAGTAATTCTAACTTGACGCAACTTCTAGATAATATAGGACGTGTTCCTCTGGAATGGCTGCTGTGGAAGCTTCCATGCATAAGGAAATCGCCTGGTTTCCTGGCAAAAAGTTCGACAGACGATGGGCCAAATCATCGTCCCTTCAGCAGTCCCTCTGCGTTTGGGAACCATGATAGGTCTCACCTTCGCTGGTGATCATGGTAAGATCACCATAACTCTTTACCTCAATTCTCTATGTTTTTTCCCTACATTCTACACTTAGCTTATTTTCCTAATCAACTTTGCTGGTGAATTCCAACAGACATCACCGTTGACACCTAAATTTTGATTTTTCTTTTTTCATTCATATTACACAAAATTGAGAATTAATTATACACAAAAAAAATATTTTCTCATGCATTGATATTTTATTTTTTCACATTGCATTTTGCAACTCGCACGGTGGGGGAATTGAGTTTAATTCGAAACGTGATTGATTTGGACATGAGCATATTGGCAAATTAACCGCCCCTAAGGCTTAGGAGAGGTGTGCGAAAAAATTTGCATGAAGAAATTTGGGTCTAAGTTGAAGATTAAAATTTCAAGACCAACTAAATTTTAATTATGGAAAGGGTTTTTTATTAAAGTTTCATTAATAAAAAAAGGGCCAACGCTTAAGCCCGCATTATCAATTTTGACCTAGGTTTTCATTATATAAACACCTCCAGGTACATCAACAACAGAGCGCCAACACAAAATTCAATACACGGCATATTGAGTAGAAAAATTTGGGGGGGATATGCAGAAAAATTCAACGTGGAAAAGGAGGGACAGAGGACCTGAGAGCAAGAAAAAGACCCCCCCCGAGGACTTTAAACACGGTGGTCATCGGGGCTTCACTTCAAGAGACCAATCCAAGTGAGGTCTTCACAGGGACTCAAAATGCATCGCCAAAGAGGAAGAAAATGAACCGGACAATGAGGACGAAGCTGACTTTGTCCATAGAGGACTGGTTTTTCTACCAATGTTCCCGCTTCGAATCGGTCGGCCGTTTGGTGCACTGTTTGGGATCCTCAAAGGCCCAATACCAGCCATCGTTTGAAGGCCCTCGGAGCCTCATTTGATCAGCCCACTGTTTGGACTTCTTGAAGGCTGCTGTTTTTGCCACTCTTCCACATTGAATTGAGCTGCTGTTCAGCCCCTGATTCGTGCATGAAGGTGACCGATATTTTCGTTGCCTTTTTTGGGGGAGATTCGCTGCTAATCAGTCTAAGTTTCAGCTATTGCTCAACGCTGATTTTTGCTGCTGTTCTTCATCCATTCGCTACCCTGTTTCGGATTGAGAATTGGTGTTTAAATCCCCTGTTGTTCAGTGTTTGTGCGCTAAATCTTCAAGCAACTCGGACCAGTAATAAACAATCCTCGTTGGACTTTGTTAAAGCCCGTTGTTCATGTGATTGATGGTTTGTTTATTGTTAAATTTTTTTGTTTGGAATTGGTAATTGATCACGGAGATCACCAACTTGGAAAGACACGATAGTTTTTTTTTTAATTCTCTCTTTGTCCGTGCTAACTCTGAAAAATTATGATGGCATGATAGAGTTTCGTCTTTTTATTTATGTCTTCGAATTAACCTTGAATTATCTTGCACGTTTAAAAAGAATTCGGTGAATCTTGATCTAGATAATATTCGGTCGATATTTGGCAGGGCATCATCCGCGATAAGGACTGAAATTTTGCATATCAAATCTGAATTCTGCAGATCTTGTGGACACATCCGATTGTCTTAATGGTTATTTGATGCATCCCATGGGTTTGAATTTCAAAGTAATCCCTTATCCGTTCGTTTTTTGAAAGGATATTGGCAAATTTTCAAATTAAAATCATGCGAAATTTATTTGGAATAATTGGATTATCTTGGATTTGAACTTGATCTAAAAGATATGGATAAGCCTTGGAATCTCTGATCATAATTTTTTTAAAACTTTGGATGATTATCTAATGTTTTTTACTTTGGATATTCTAAGAGCGATGGCCTTCCCTAATTTAAAAGATGTAATTACTGTTGGGATAGGGTCTTACACTTTAAAAAATTTGGCCTACTTTATCCCCTAGTAGCACAATGTTTTTTTTTTATAAGTCTAAAGTCAACTATTTTTATAACATCTTAAGCATAGTACATGCACCCCTTGCACCTTTGTACCTGACCTATGTGCATTATGGGACTATCCGAACTTTCACCTTGAGGTTACGGACGTCATCCACACAATGTAAATACCATTCTCATCCCATAACCTTTGGCGAACAGAATGATAAATTTATTGAAAGTCACCATTCCGACCACCCAACCCTCGGGGTACGTAGTGAAACTATAAATTCCCTCTCCGACCCTAAACCTCCGGGTACGAAAGCGAATTCGTCGGAAAAAATTCGGATCACATGGTGTACGATACTCAAGGTTTATATACTTTTATTTGACTCTTTTTTCATAAAAAATAAAAAAGGAACATCCAAATTATGGTCTAAAGATGGCCCAATTACAATGTCAAGATACTTATATATAAAATTAGAACTTTGAACGTGATCAATTTCTCTAATTTATAGTAATTGTTATCAACCTTCGGACCATCTTGATTTTGTGCCTCTTCTATTTAATCCGGACAAATACCAAAAACAACCAAATTCAGTCACCCCTCCTGTGCAATTTCCATATAGGGTAGATCATGCATATTACCATCGTCATTTATTCATTCCCATGCATATTTACCTTGTATCTCCCTGCATTGTATTCATGCATATAGGTAGATTTTTCTTTTTTTAAACTCAATGTTTGTGTGAACCAAAACTAACATTATGTTGTTTTTTTTTGAAAATTATCCTGCATTTGCTTTTATCCATCAGAATCCATATTTTTTCGTGCATTAATTAGACTTTTTTTTTTCGAGCATCATGTTTGTATATAGTTCAGGAATGCATAAACCATACTAGTTTCATTTTATAATTGCAATCATGTAGTTGCATTCGCATTGCATTCATTATTTCAAGAAAATCCAAAAAAATAAATTGCAACCTGGGTTTCAAAGACATCAATTGAATTTGCCAAGTTCCAAAGAAATTTTTTCGCAAGAATGGGGGTTTTACCGACAAGGCGTTTAATTGAAAAATTAACATAAGCAAGTCCCCGAAATTCTCATCTGTTTAGCTTAGCAAAAAATAAAAGTATCTCCCGATTATACTTATTTACGGTTTCTAATCTACATACAAAAAAAAAGATTAAGTGGCGGCTCAAATTTAAATACATTTGAAATAAAACCAAGTTGTGAATTGGTAGAGTTTTGGGAGAGCGGGCTAGGTTAGTTAATTTCATTTAATTAATCTAGTAAGCCATTAAAACTGGGACCATTCACATAATTTTAGTGTCGGCGACAGCTTGGCGACTTCACTGGGGAAATGAATACTTGAAATTTTCGAAAAGAAATTAGGCTTAATGATCGACCAGGAATTTTTGGAGATCATTGTATTCAAGAGGACTTAGGCCCAAATTTTGTGCGGAGTGTTCTCTTGTACCTGGGTTTTATTCCATCGATCACTTAGGTGTTATATGTTCTTGCAGGGATAAATTGTAAACTATTAGTACCTCTGTTTTGCAGGGAAATATCAGTTTGATTTATTTCTGATCTGGATAATATGCCATGTGTTGCATGTCTGGCATGCATTTTCACCGCGATCAGACCCAAGATCGTAGTAATCTAGGACCGCATGGTATCGCGCGCTGGGAATCACCCGACCCACCCCCCCAAGGTTACGGTCGACCCGTCCGCCCCGACCACCTCCTTCGGGTTGGGATGATTTCTCTCCCCTGGCCATACCTAATGGCAGGGTAGAATCTTGCGACACATGCGGAATTCTGGGAGCTAGACCCGGACCAATAGTTCCATTTGGTCGGTACGTTTCCAGAATTGCACTTGAAAAGGCCTCCGTAAATTAATTGACTTGCATTCATGTGCATGTGGTTTGTAAATCACGTTTTTATGG
>JAGVVM010011401.1:0-19383 GCA_019149425.1 Psidium friedrichsthalianum
CCTTTTTGTATAATAAGCTTGGAACCTCTAACTCGCCAGTAACGCTTGGGCCCACTGCATATCGAATCCAGAAGCAACGAGACTGTTACGGTATTCTCCGCAAAGCTCGTGGTTTGCTACGCGATCTAATCAAAGTGCCATTTGTAAGCTATCAAGCTGCTTAATTGGCCGTGGATTGATACCACGTGATGACTCATTTGTCATCGATATCACTTAATATTTTTGTGAGATCACCATCAATTATTCTTAAATCTTAAATTGCTATAGGGGAGGCGTGACTTAACATTTGGTAATTCTATCGTCGTAATTCACCGCAAATCCGAAATTTTGTCCGCTATTGGACCGTCGATTGCCGAAGATGGCTCGTTTAGTTCACCTCCCCATGGCAAAAATAACAAAGTTTAGTGAGGTTCGTTCCACGTTCGTGCACCCAATGACTTTTGATCTGATCGAGGAGAGACGTGCGGGGCTGACTCACGATCACGATCCTAATCCAAACTTGGAGCCCCCATCCGCTTCCGTTAATGGTGGGGGTCGCGATCGGAAGCCGCGCCGCAGCTTCCGCCTCTTCGAACGAACACAGAGAAACATGTTCACGTAAATGGCACCGACTAAGACGTTCGATGATGGTGATGCGGATGAGTCACGAGTGAGCTTTGCATTTGGCAACACCACGTCGAATTCAATTCGTTACAATCTTAGTTGTTTTCACCTGTCCTATTAGTCTATATGTAAAAGGACAAGGACATTGATTTATTTATTTATTTATGATCAATGGTTTTATACAAGGATAATTACTAAAAAAAAAAAAAAATCAAAAACCTCAGTACACAATGTCTATTCAGTCGAAACTTTTCAATATAGTCGATATAGCCATAAACATTTTGACAATTTCTCAATTTAATCATTCAACCAATTTTGGCCGGAAAATGCTCGTGAGGTGACGTCAGTGGTCCCACGTGACAAGGTCACGTTGTCATGCACAATTTTTGCAATGTTTTTAGAGATTTTCTGAATTTTTTATTAATTTTTTTTTTTTTATTTTTTTTTTTTTTTTTACTGAAATTTGGCAAGAGTGTTTGGTAGGAAAAAAAAAAAGAAAGGAAAAGAATCACACAATTGGAAAAAAAAAATTAAATTTTCTCAAAGAAAAAAATTGCAAAGAATGTCATGCCAGCACATGCCATTTTGGCGGCCGGCGTGCCGCCTGCCAAAATAGCCAAAAATTATATCGATAAATTGTCAAAAAACTTATGACTAAATAATATCCGCACAACATGTTTAAGGCTTTTTGTTAATAATTTTCTACAATTTATACCATGCTTTAATTCGATTAGTTTGTGGGCCAAAGGATGATTGCCCCTGAAAGTGAACTTCCTTCTTCACACAAACTTCCATGCATGGGCCAAGGTTTTGACAGAAAGGCAGACTAGAACATCGTTTTTTGAAGAACTTTTCGTCTTTGTTCGGTTTTTGGCCAAATCATCCTTTTGTCTCGTTATGGTTTGTCAACCCCATCAACGGGGAAATCCGATTGATGGGGTCATATTTAGTGTCCAACCCAAGTTTAACACATTATGTTATAAATTAAATGTTGATATTTTCAGCACTATCACAAGCTGTTGGCGGACTTAAAAGAGAAAATATGGGCCGGTCACGTGCAGAGTTGGACGTTGCTAGGCGCTTTACAGACCAGTCCTTAACCAACGAAATTGAACTTGAATTGACCGATTCTCTAACAGCTTTCGGCCTTGGAAGGTGAAATACTACTCTGCCTTGCGTGTAATCGTGGGTTAAGGCGATCCCGCTTTCATGCTACATATATTTGAAAATTTGTCATTTCCAAAATTTTAAAAAAAGAAAGTAGTTCGAGGCGTTACTCAATCGAATTTCACTACATGCATCAATTTGCTTTGGGTTAGGCCACCGACAAAGACTAAGGGGCCTGTATAGTAATCATTCTGATCCAAAAAAATTGGTTCTGATTAAAATAATTTTTTATGATTCTGTTCTTCGATGAGTTTTAGATGAATCAGAACGGATTTGGTAACTGCCCAAATTTATGCTCTTGGAACAGAACACATTTATAATTGCATAAAATTTCTGTACCAGGAACAATTGCTCTTCCCAATTTTTTTTTTCATTTAATTCAAATAATTACATAGTTACTTTGTGAAATTTTATCTTATATTTCGATTTAATCAAAGATTAGTTCATATTGATTCTCCATATAACATATTGCATATTGAAATGTAAAAAATGAACATCAAGAATGATTACAAGTCATTTTCGTCATTTATTATGGGATTTCATTGAATTTTTTTTGAGCGAGCAGACAACTGACTCAAGCGACACCCTCGTTCTTGCAATGAAAATGCATTACATTGCCCTGCATTGGTGTGAATTTTTTATTCTAGGAAATCAAATCTCAGTCTTAATTTATCAAAAACTTAAGAACGAGAGCTTGCTAAGTTTCACAATGGCTATTTTTGTCTTTTCCCAAAAATTTCTAAAACTAGCCTAAGTCTAAAGCACATAAATCTAAGTAAATCACAACCAAAGAAATCAAGAACACAGTCAAGAAATCGTGGCGTTGATAAATCGCATAATAAAAACTTAACGAAGCCCTAAAGGTTTGGAGAAATGTGGTTCAAGTTTAATTTCAAAGGTGTTTATGATTTTTCTAAAAAAGAACAAAATCTATGAAATGTGAGGAAACTAGGCCCAAATTTATGAAATTAAGTTTCTTCTATTTTCAGGGATTTTCTGAAATTTTTTCTGATTTTTAATTTTTTTCCAATTTTTTCAATTTTTTTTATTTTTTATTTTTTTTTATTTATCATATATATTTTTCTTTGAAAATGAGACCTCATTTTGCTTTAGGTCGAGAAAAAAGTGATGAGAGAACTGAAAGGGAAAAGTGAGAGATACCAGGACTACATTTTGTTTGTAATTTTTCAAAAGTGATTTTTTTTTAGAACCAATTTTTTTTTTTGCTCCAAAACTATTTTTGGAAATATAATCAAATCAAAATCATTTGCATTACCAAACAAGATTCTCATTTTTTTTATTTCAAAAAACAGAATTAGAGAATTAGAATGGAAAAATAAAAAAAGAGAGCTGAGGTTCCACTTTTGTAGTTCCCTTTTAGTTTCGCTGTTGGGACTTTTCCAAATTAAGATTAGGTTTGTGGAAAACTTCTTCCTAAATCAAAACGTGAATAAATTTCATATTTCGGGTCCAACCGTAAGTTTTCCTTTTCGTGCTACGTAGTTATTTGTCTGTAGTGAATTGATTATAGTCCTGCTTCTTTAATTATCCGTTCTTAAATCTTTCTGTGGACATATCACGTCATAAAAACACCGTATTGCAAAAGATGCTCATCCATTGTCATGAACATTGATCGATGAAATTTAGAACAAAGAATGTAACTCCTACAATTAAGCCCATCATGTACAAAGTTAAAATCTCTAAAGGCAAAAAAGAAAAGGAAAAGGGAAGGTCCGGGTGATGTTGACTCTTGATTCGGGTCGACCTGCACTTTCACCCCCGGATACCGGATCCTTACACACAAACGGGTGGGTGAGGAGCTGCGACCACCGTCCACCTCTTGCCGGACTCCTTCTGCAAGCAGCACTCGACGAAGCTCCGGAACTCCCCGCTCGCCCGCTCTGGCAAGGTCGGCATCTCGCCGAAGCAGATCGCGCACACGAGGCTGGCCCAGTCGGGCCTCTGCCCCGGATCCAGGAACGGGAAGTAGCCCAAATACAGCTCCAGCAGAGTCAGCCCCAGCCCCCACACGTCCCCCGCGTAACCGTTATAACTGCCTCCATTGGAGTCCGGATCGAACCGCTCCGGACTCATGTAAGCGCACGTGCCAACGTACGAGTCGCACGCTTCGAGCATCCTGCGGGGAACGTTCATGAGAACGAAGTACTTTTATGAATTTATGGTTTTAGTCCGACACGTCAAAGGCTAAAGCTAATTAGCAGCCGGACCTGCACATGATTTTGCTCACTCCGAAGTCGGCGATCTTGACATCCATCTTCGAATTCACGAGCAGATTCGACGGCTTGATGTCTCGGTGTATGATCTTGCGCGAGTGGAGCTGATCGAGACCGTTGAGGACCTGGCGAGCCACGTTGGCGAGGTTCGACTCGCCGAACGGGCCGTAGTTCCGGAGCACCGACTCCAGGGTCCCCAGTTCCATGTACTCGAGGAGGATGGCGGTGTCACCGCATGGCTCCTCGAAGGAGCCGTGGCAGCGGACGACGTTGGGGGAGCCGGCGGCGCGGCGTAGGACCTCGACCTCACGTTGGGCGCAGCGGCGGGCGGAGGAGTCGGAGCCGGAGCGGACGACCTTGAGGGCGTAGACGGCAGAGGTGCGCCTGTGCCGGACCTTGTAGACGGTGCCGGCGTTGCCATGACCAAGGACGTGGAGGCTCTCGAGGTCGGAGGCGGAGATGGCTGGGGTTGCAGCCGGGGAGGAGGCGGAGGGGCCGGGAAGGGCGGGAGGAGGTTGGAGGGCTCCGGCAAGGGGAGGCGGAGGTTGAGCTGCCGGCGGTGGCGCACGAGGGCCATGTGATCGTTGGAGAGATAGAGAACGAGAAGAGAGAGTATTTGGAGTCACTGGTGGAGAAAAAGTTGCGGGGTTTATATAAGAAGTGAGTGAGAGAGGGAGTGACGGCTGGGAAGGGATCGGAAGAAGAAGATGACGACGGCGGAGAAAGGAGGAGGAAGGTGGTGAAAGAAAGGAGGGGAATGGGGTCCACATTTAATGGAGGCGAAGGTTTCTATTGGCAACTGAACAAACTTCAGCATTGACTTTATCGAGACTACAACTATGAGTGGACTGTCCAAACTCAATTTCGTAGCTAATCGTATCCTCAAATTAGGTCGGAATAACGACTAACTGCTTACTTTTCTGCGACATGTGTTCTATACTCAAAATGCACATCGAAGAGTAACGGTTAATAACAACCTCAGTTTTTCATTAGTCAACGGTTAAGATTCATCGAGTCGTGAAAAAAAAAAAAAAGAAGTATCATGTGGGTACAAAAAGGATGATGCAATTTAATGAGTTCATTTCCATTGGAATTTGCAGATCCGTAATTGTGCTTTACTTCTTAGACCGTCTCTAAAAAATCTAAATGGATATTTTGTCATCATTCGAATCATGCGAAATCCACACGAAATCCTCTGCCGAAATAATATATCAAGCTTTATCCGGGGATGAGCACGACCCTAGCAATTAGCCCTAGTTGGACCAAATCATGGGGCACACTAGCCACTACACTAGTGGTCAGAAGCTTTCAAATTCTCTGTCGAGGGAGGTGCATTGATAACGACATAGATATAACTCGATCGCATCGGCTTGGCAATTACTTGTGAAGAAGGGGTTTGATCCAAGGCATTGGATGGATCTGCCCCTTTCGAAAGCCGCCTCTAGCACCACTTGTACAAATTGCGGATACATGCAATGAATGCCTCCATATGAATAGTATTAGAAAGGGGCAAAAGTTGGATCATCAAAAAGAGATTAATGCATTGATTGATGGGTTGAACCCGAATATTTGAGGGTGAAGAATGTGTATTTCAAATGGATAAGGCTGCGTTTGTTCGTCCGAATTTGGATTGGGATAGAATAGGATAAAACAGTAGAAGTTCTCAAAAAATTTGCTGGATTGCAAAAAATTTCATGATATGTTCGCCGCAACCTAAAAAAGAATTGAAAAGCATTGAAAATCCTTCGTTGTGTCTAGCAACTTCAACCTCCACCCACCACTTTCGATACTCTTTGTAGTGCCCCGAGTCTGTCGTTCCATCCATCACCCCCTCGATCAGCTTTTTCGTGGTCACCATTGTCTATACAAACCTCGCATGATGGTTGGTGACCCCTGTCTACGTCACAAAGATGGTGAGGTAGAGCTCGAAGGGCTCGATCTGTGGCAATGTTGAAGATGGGTCATCGGTGTCAATGGTTTGGTTTGATGAGGATGCAGAGGGCTTTAGGAGTACACTGAGCAAACATGCTTTGGCCTATGTGAATTTTGAGGCCTTTTGAGGAGAATTTTGAGGCAACGATGAACATAGTACGCTCAGTTGTCAAAATATAATCGGCTGGCCATCGATAATGATCAAGGCCATCGGAGGCGATAATGACTGTGCGCCATGTGGTAATCAGAAGTAGCGATGATCGACTGTCGTGGTGGTAGTCCTTGCATGGTGGCCAATGAAGCAATATCCAGATGCATCACTCCATTAATTCATCCTTAGAACATAACATAGTTTCTCAAGTTATTTCTGAAGGACATTGCCAAACACCTAGTAGAATAATTTACTATATACCAAACGCAGCCTAAACATTGTCCTTGAATTTTAAACAAAAATTTTAACAAGGTCTATACTTCCTTTTGCTCATTGGATACTTGAACAACTTCTTTTTTTTTTTTTATAAGCTCACATTGGTTCTTTTCCAATAGAATATGAAAAAATGTTGTTGTAAAGTAGCAAGTTAGTATGGCGTAACTTTTCCTTTCCAAAAATATACTATATATATATATATATATATATATATATATGAACTGTCTTTTCTATATACTTTTCCCGATTCTTTTGCTATTGCGGGTTTTACGCAATTGATCGGATCATATAGATATTCTTTCAACATAACGTAGGTAATCGAATGGTTTCCATTTGTCCCTAAACAAAACTGGCCAAATTTATGAAACAGAAAGAAAGCTATGTAAGGCAAAGGCAATGGTGACATGTGAGCTCGTGAGGTGCCTACTTTGGGAAAGTTGGAAAAGAGAAGGGTGAGAGCTGTAAACAGAAAGAAAGCTGCGTGACGATGCCCTACTCAACTTTGGCAAACCTTAACGGTTAAGACTTCCAAGTTTGAGCTTCAAAGGGAAGACCACCCTCAACAATGGCTCACCAATACCCTCTCTCTCTCTCTCTCTCTCTCTCTCTCTATACGGCATAAGTTGCTGTGTCGACGGGAATTGTGGTGAAGAAGGAGAGGCCGAAGTGGGAAGTCCGACAAAGTAGGGGGGTGTAGGGAATGTCGTCTGGCTCAAGAAATTTGTAAGCTGGCCACGAGATTTCTCTCGGACCAGGCTTCATTCCCCTCACTCCCTCGTTTCTCTTTCTCTTTCCTTCTATCCAACTTATGAGATTCCAGGTCTCTCTCTCTCTCTCTCTCTCTCTCTCTCTCTCTCCCCCCCCCCCCCCCCCCCTTCCTTAGGGTACAGAGACGCTTTCCATATTCAACCTATACTTCTGTCTCCAGCATTGTTCTTCTAGGGCACTTTTTAAGCGACGCAAACCTCTTCTCTATCTCTCATTCATGTGGGTATCTTAGAGGAAGCAAAATAGGTTTAGAACTCATATTTGAGAGAGAGAGAGAGAGAGATTGAGAGGATTGAGAGGATTTTTGGTGTAAAAATGGTTATATCTTATCTATATTTTCCTAAGTAAGCCAAAATTACGGTTTGTCTCACTTTTGACTTTTCAAAATTACCCCCTTCCAATATATAACATAATGTCCATTTATTAAGCAACCACCAACTTTGCATATGTAATCACCATGTGATCTCATTTTTCAAAAGTACTAATATGATTAGAGGCACTATCGTCATAATATATATAAATCTTAGAAGTAATTGCACATAAGTGATGTGCGCTTTAAATCTAGTTAAGTAAATGAGAATATCGATAAGAGTATGAAATGGAATATGATCAATGATAAATTTCAAGAGTAATAACTCTCTCTGTCTCTGTTTCTTTTTTAATATAGGAGAGAGAGATGAGGTAAAACTTATGTTTTAACTTATTTTACATTGTAAACTAACAGCTAGGAAGATCTTGTTTTGGGTGAATGCACGGCCCAAATAGACGATAATCTGTGATTTAAACAAAATTATTCCCACTTCTAGTTCGACAAAGGTGGGCGCTCCAACGATCATAGTGTTTAATGTCTTGACTGATCATAGGAGTAATACGTAGTTTAAAAATAAATATATGTTGCCTAAACCACTGAATAAAATGAAGACTCATATGGACCGTGTCCAGCAAGAAAGATGACGTGATTTTTCTCAAAGATATTAGTGAGAAATAGGGTATATTTGTTTAGTTGATCCTTGCATATATCACCAGGAACTTTTCTCCTGATGGATTCTTAGGGTGAGTTTGTAGCATGACAAAACTAATCTGCAATCAAGATTCCGTTTGTTTCGCGAAAAATGAGTGATCTGAAAAATATTTTCCTAAAAATGATTGATCGCATCGCTTAAACTAATTAGCCAATGAAAATGTTTCATTATCTACAACAACATATTCCCAAGGTGTGACGGCGGTGCGTACAGGCCCGAGTACATATTCACTGCGGCATGTTGATTTGCTATCTAAACATTTTTGTGAACGATGAAAATATTTTTCTTTTATTTTCCTTTTGCAAGTGATACAGGCGATCAAATTTTAGGAAATTTTTTTTAAATTACTTATTTTTCGTGAAACAAACGAAGCATGGTGTTTGAATACGATTGTCCAACTTATCCATAGAAAAAGTTGGTGTTAGCTTACAAAGTGAATTTACGGAGTGATACAATAATTAGAAGGTTTCGTTTAATGAATAATTTGGAATCTTTTCCCTTAAAAATGATTTCTTATATCACTTATAAAAATAAATGAACGAAATATGTTTTCATCATCCATGAAATGTCTAGGCATAAATTATTATTGGCAATGAAAATACTTGTTACTGGCTAATTACTTCATGTGATATAAGCAATCATATTTAGAAAATATTTTTTAAATCACTCAATTTTCGCGAAACAAACGAAGTCTAAATTAGACCTTAGCGTGTAGTACTCGGGTGTACTTGAATTACTATGTAAAAGGGAAAAAAAAATACTAGATTGAGAGTTGTCTCAAAATTGGAAAAAAAAATGTACAAGTTGCTTTTCTGTGGAGGAAATTAGTTAGGGTAGTTACTCTTTGAGAAAAGCAAGAGGGCGCATGTGGGTAGAATTTAATTATGTTCATTTTGATATAATTATTTTATAAAGGTTAGTTTTGGAAGGAACAAAAAATAAATTAATTAATGTAGGCCCAATACAAAAAAAAATCCAAACTTTAGCATATATCCCAATTATATCAAAACTTTTTTCTCTCATAAAAAATTCTTAACTTTTACTTTTGTCCCAATTTTACCGGCCTGATACCCAAAATCAAACATCAACTTTAGCTTTCATCCCAATCATATCATTTTTTTTGTCTCGTAAAAAAACCCCAAAGTTTTATTTTTGTCCTACTTCTATTGGCCTAATACTCGAAAAACCCAAACTTTAGTGTTTGTCCTAATTCTACCACCATTAGCCTTCCCTCCATAATCATAGTTAGTTAATCATACATAGCATATCTATGATGTTAATGAATTTCACATTAGCGAAGCTGATATGAAGAAACTCCTCAATTTCTCTTTTATTGTTTGCTTCCCCTACATATTATCAAGAGATATAAAGTCAATCAAGATGACGTGTTTCAGATTCTCCCCAGCACTCAACATCCCAAAGAATAGCTAAACGTGATTATTTAAACAAACAATCTCAAATCTCGTTGTCCCTAAAACCTATTGTTTTCTTATTTCGAAGATTCCTTGGCAAGTTTAGTGAGAAATTTTGAGCCGCGTAAAATTAACTAACGATGATTATAGACGGAACCTGATGGTGATAAAATTAAGATACAAGTAAAAGTTGGGATTTTTTATGATACAAAAATGAATTTTTGGATATAATTGGGATAATTACTAAAATTAGAATTTTTTTGTATTAGGTAGGTAGAATTGAGACACAAAAAGTTTAAGATGTATAATTGGGACAGATATTAAAGTTGAGAGTTGTTTTTGTGACAATTTTTTTTTTTTTTTTGCATTTAATTGGGGCAAATGCCAAAGTTAAGATTTTTTTGAGTATTAAGTAGTTCAATGTAAAGCGTATGGGTACACCAACCTCTTCATATGCCTCTTTCTTTATCTCTCAAGAAATTAAGGCAAAGTTTTTTTTTTTCCAAAGGAGCGTTTGGACAAAGAATCGTCATCCATCAAATATTCTACATAATAAACTACCATGAATTATCTTTTTCTTTTTTCAATAAAAGCAAACTATATAGAAATAGAACGTTTTGCGAGCACTCAGTCGAGTTACAAGTGTTCATTTGAATGGGATGAGCTCATGTCAAGAACTCAATCACCAATTTAAAATAATTTGTTGGCTTGCCACCTTTATAGATAAAAATCAAAGCAGCGACTTAATTATTTTCCTTATGAAAATTAATCGAATCAAAAGATTTTGCATCTTAAGAAACTTGTCCGTTGATATCGAGAACATTAATGGCTTACGTGATGATAGAATTATTAAAATATCGAATTAAGTCTTATTTAATAATTTAAAATTTAAAATAATTGACAGTGGCAATAACGAGACATATGATAGGCAGGGGATCACTCGACACTTTCGATTGGGTCCACACGACGGGGCATACACTTGGAAGGACAAGCATGAAAAAACGAGACTTTCCCCAACCCACCAAAACCACAACCCCCACTTGGACACGTGTCGAAAGCCATGACCTAGATGCTCGCGTTCCCACTTAGACGGAGACACGTGTCGAGGGCCGCTCCCACAACTTTCTTGGGACGGCAAGTCGCCGCGTTCGCCACGTGGAGCGAGATTCTATCGACACCTGTCGCCGTTCCGATCCTCTCCACCGTTTTGCCCTATGTTTGTGACCAAGAGCTGTCGTTTCGCGAACCATCAGTTGCAAGCGTCGAGATTCCGGCTTCTGTGACATCTCGTCCAACGGATTGATTCGGCTTAAAAGGGAGGAGATCAATTTCAACTGGACTTCGCATCTTGAAACCACTCTCAGCTTTCGTGTCACGCGCCACCACTTATCGGAGTCAAAGCAAGGAAGCGTGGCTTCCGTTTCCTAATTCTGGATTCTCTGCTTCCGATTAAACAGGGAACTCTAATTGCAGCCCCACCCTTGATTTCAGTTCGATACGGCTATTTTTGGGGGGTCGTCGATTTCGATCTCTTACTCTCTCTTATGATCCCTTGCGAACGACAACGTTTGCAACGATTCGATCCGCACCACAAGACAGAACCTCAATCTCGTGGTAAAGTCAGCAGCTTCAAGCCAACAGGACAAACCCATCTTTAGAAACTCGCTCGCCCGACCAAAAATCACTGGCAATCGCGAGAATTTTAATGGTGATGGAACCAAAGCAGGGCGCATCGTCACCGTCCACCTTGATGCTAACATCAGGCGCGAGCGGCCGCATAAATGCTCTCTTCTCGCTGCGCGCGATGATGAGCCTGTGATGGTGATCCGGGCCTTCGTCCTATTTCTTCTCATGCGATCCGGGGCCGGAAGCGGGTCGGCCTCGTCTCGCGCCGAACGCGGCAGAGAAGTCCAAGGACGAGAGGAGTGAGAGCAACGGTGGGAGTAACCGGAAAGTGGGCTGTGGTGAGTGTCCCAGCGACGGCCCGCAGTGGAGGAGGGCGGCGGCATCGCCGGTGGAGCAAGGAGGTGGCAGCACGGAGAGCCATGGCAAAGAAGCTGGTGGTGGAGGATGATGATGAAACTGTGTTAGGGAGTTTTCAATTTTCACCACCCCGAGGGGTGTGCATTGTTCACGCAATCTTGGAGACCTGTTAATGTGGAGATCAGTGTGAACTAGAAGCGCAAATTGTCTTTGGTTTGCTGTCATAATTCGAATTTGCCTGCTGAGTTCTGATCCTTTTAGAACGTTAATTTGGGAAAGGATGTTTGGTGCATTTGCTTAAAATTTAGGCGATTGAGAATTTATTAATTCAATTTGCGTTGATAACATTTGAGATGTTTAGTGGCATTTCTGCATGATGATTTACCCAGGTGAGTTCAAACTCTGCATGTTCTTCTGTACGGTATCTTGTTTTCTTGCATTGTGCATTTAACACTGGAACATACATGACAAACTTAGTGTTGGTCGTTATTATGACAAAGTTGATGCTCATGTTTTTTTTGCAGGGGATTGGTCATTCTTTTGCATGGTCTGAACGAACACAGTTTGTTTTCCACCCTGAGCTCTCAGGTGTTTAATATGCTGCTGGTCATATCTGGACCTGATGATTGAGATTTCTTTTCGTCTATCGTGCCAGTGGGAGGTACAGTGATTTTGCAAAGAAGCTGAATGCCAATGTTTCAACGTTTACGGAATGGATTGGATTGGTAGTCCCAATCTGTCTCAGTTTTGGATAATTTCGCTCCTGGGAATCAAAATGTTCGCATTTCAATTGTCTGTCTTTGATTGTTTAAGAAACCTGGGGTTTGTGATACTCGTGCCTGTTTTATTTCCTAGAATTAGGCTACACTACGCAATCTCCTTGTTCTGCCTGATGTGTTTTAGTGACCAGTTTTCACTGGAGCTGATTATGGAACGGAGGATGTACTAATTTACCAAAACAACTGCTCTTCTTTGGCAGTGAACAACAGGAAATAGATTAAGTTAGCAGCTTGTCATAAGCTGAAAATCGGTAATGAATGTGAAGTTCACCTTAAAATGTTATACCCTTCACAGTAGACTCAAACTCTGGAGGAACTATATGAGGATCGGCTTTGCTCGAAACTCCATCTTAACTTCAGGATAGAGTCGTTTTTTTTTAAATTTTAGTCAGGTGAATTCCTGATTGTTTTGCACCATCACTGACCCTTCCCATTCTATGTACATTTCACATATTGGGGGCCGAATGTTATTTGCATGAACAAAATTTAGCTTCGTCGATTGCTCAAGACTTGCAGTTTCTTTACTTGTGTCCGCTGCCTATTCTGTGTGTGTTGAGGTGATAACTTGCTCCGGTGTGACAAAAAATTACTCGATTCAACGAATTTGCACTCGTGCACTCTAATGTCAGATGCCATCCGTTGGACGCAAGCAATTTTTTTTTCTTCTGCTTCTTTTTTAAACTATGTATAAATATGTTTCCAAGCAGACATATCCAAAAACCCCCATCAAGAGATGGCTGCTTTCAAAAACAGTGAACTGCTTTACATAATTCTAATATCTTTTTTTTATTGATGTTCCTTTAGAAAAATATCAAATGTTTCGTAGTTATTGCATTGAGAAGAATCATTTATTATCAACAATGCATCTATATTTTGAAGGCAGGAAATGAGTATTTCATTTCAGATGCTTTTGGATGGGAAGCTTCACTTATGTGTAAGCAATAATATACTAGAATGTTGCCTGCCTTGAACTTCTATGATTATGTAGATGGAACGCGCAAATATTTAGAACGTTCAGTGAGGAGATACTGTGTAAATGTTAAGTTAAAGACAACTTTTATCAGACGGAAAATTGCGTTTGCATTTTACGTTCTACATTGTGCAACTGAAAATGCCATCTCCCCCCTCCTCTCTCTCCCTTTTCTTCCCCCTTCTCCCTCCCTCCCTTCACAGTGAGTCAAGTGTCTAGTTGGAGATTGTGGTACTAGGTTGCCTGCAATTGTGAATTGCTTCTGTGTTTTGAGTGGATGAAAAATGGGTCTGAAGCGTAGTGGCTGTGAAAATGCTGAATGGTCCCATGAGTATGACAAGATTGCTAGGCGACTGTACAATAGTAAGGTTTTTGAGTGTCCGTGTAGTTGACAGCATAGTTACTCGATTCTTTGAAATTTGACAGATACCTTCCTTGAGATTTGACTGGCGTTGCTCTACGTGCTTTTGTTCATCTCTTTTGTCATCTCTCAGGTCATGGGGGAAGCGATGGGTTGCATGCTTATGTTCATTCTCTTGATGACGCTGTATGCGATCTGGTAAGTATGATGTCCATTTCATACGCTTCCATAAAGCCCTTTCTTTTTTCAGGCTGGGATTGTTAAGCGATCTGTTTCTTTTCTTCGTTTCTTGTACTTGCAGAATCATTCATCGAAAGAGTCTTGGCTGAGAATCCAGGGCTCCCTTGTTTCTGTTTTTGGCACTCGACAGGCGCGGCGATCATTCTTAAGGTAAGATTTCAAAGTGAGCAATGTCAAATAATCGATGCGGCATCTTTTAGCATATCATGCTCTCTCCCATTGGTTAATGATCTGCTTCTCATAAGTGAACCGTGCATCTTTGCAGGCTGCTCTTGACCAAAAGTAGAAGCATGCATACAGGCGTCGTGCTAACTTCACCGGCTGTAGGAGTTCAGCCATCGCACCCAATTTACACGGTAAGGACCCTAGTGATACTTGCAAACTATACAAGGACCCTGGAAAATGAGTAAATGCATCCCTCACTTGTAATAACTTCTGCAGATACTTGCTCCGATCGTCTCCCTTTTATTGCCGAGATACCAAGTCGGGGCTGCGAATAAAAGGGCTTGGTGGTATCCAGGGACCCAGATGCGCTCGTAGCCAAGTACTCCGATCCCTAGTCTATACCGGATCCATCCGGGTAAGAACGGGGTACGAGATCCTCCGGATAGCGTCCTGCTTACAGCGGAACCTCAGGAAACTGAGAGTTCCCTTTCTGGTCCTCCACGGCACCGCGGATAGAGTGACTGACCCGGATGCTTCCGTCAAGTTGTACGAGGAAGCATCGGCGACGGACAAGACGATCAGATTGCTGTAAGGGCACTTGCACGATCTGCTCTTCGAGCCAGAGCCAGAGCGCGAAGCCATTACGAAGGAGATAATCGAGTGGCTGAATTGTAGAGTAGAGAGGTAGGGAAGAGGAGCAAACTTCAGTCCCTTCTTGTCAAATTCATTGGAAGGGAATCGACTGGAATTTAAGAAGAAAAAAATAAATTCAACTTTCCAGTACTTTCTTTTGTCTGAAGGGGAAGAAAACAAAATCCTATTCATGGTAAGCATTGGAGTTTAACCTTCGGCTTCCAGTTTTTATCCAAGCAAAACCGATGTAAATGTTGTGAAATAGGAAAAATCTGAATGCCGGATTGACGATTTGGTCGATCTGCCTCGATTGCTATGAAACGTTCTAGGATCACGATCGATTTCATAATTCACTTTGTTATTTTATTGAAATAGAATATGTAAAGTTCGAAGTACGATCTAACGAAATAGAATACGTAGCTAAATAGAACATAGAACAATTGAATTGAATTGAAATAGAATATGTAACAAAATAGAACATGACCAGCCGAACCGACTTCTAGAAAATGGAAATTCTAATGTTTAGAATAGTGATTTTATCTAGTAACTAAAATGTAATATATATTTTAACTGATATTAATAGTTATATTGAATATTATTATCGAATTTAACTATGAATTAATACCATGAAAACTCCAAACGATACACATATGACAAATTTATTTCAATTAATTGTCAATCACAAAAAAATTCCAACTAGCATATATGCAAGAAATTTACTCTAAATTAATTTTTTTGGCTACAAAAAATCGCAAATCGGTAAATCTGTGATAAATCTATTTTTGGTTTCGATTAAATTGGTTAATAATATAAAAAAAACTCAAATTAATCTCAAATTGACATATCCATCATCTGTATAGATCATCTAACTCAGCAACTAATAATAAATTTTAACAGAAATTATGACACGTAAGTTTTTATGTATCAAAAATTACTTCAAAAATTAATTTGAAATTTTTCGTAGTAATAACCCTTTACTTAACAGTTTCTGTAGTTGGTGGAATTCTAGATAATCAGAATTATGTTGTAATCGAAATTAATGAAATAATCTCTGCTTCCTCAGCCGCCCGCCTCTCTTTCGGAATCCCTCCCACCGCGCTGATGCCCTGCAGAGAGTCTCCGTGAAGTTGAGCTCTTCCGGAATAATCCTCTTCACGATCGCGCCCTTCGTTCATCGGTGCAGGGAGCTGTGGAAAAGCTCCAACCTTGATCACGCCAGAAGAAACTTTGCCAACCCACTCCTGAGACACAGCTTCTCTCTGATTCCCCCGGCCACTTCGAAAACACAGTTCCTCTCTGATGTTTGTTCTCGAGTTGTCGGACGACCATGGACTTCAACCAAGAGTGGAAGTCTAAGTTCCCGATTAACGCCGTCCTTCAAGCCTCCCACTCTTGTATCGGACCCCTCCTCATCAAAATCTCAACTGGGTCCTCTGATCTTTAACCCCAACCCGATTTCTCTGACCGAGCTCCTATCGTCTCCTTCTCTTGTTTCGCCTCCGGTTCTACCTCCTCTTCCTCATCTCTCCCTCGCCAGATTCCTCAGCACCACCTCTTCGGTGCCCCACTCGACGTCCTCCAAAATCGAAGCTTTGTTCGGCCCGGAGGAGACCGACCCGGCTTCCGGCTTCGCGCACAACCGCCTCCAGTTCCTTGCTGCCCGGACACTGGCAAGGTGATTGTGTTCTTCCCAACAGGTGCCAATTCTGACCAGTTGGGTTCTTGATTTTGTCTGTGGAGGATGGGAAGTGAAGGTCAGGATTGGCGACGATGGTGATGTTTTTAGGTCCAGGAAGAGATTTATCACTCCATCGTCAGAATTGTTGTTAACCCATTTCCGGAATCAGGGAATTGCATGTCGAGCAATGTCGGGTATCTGTTGGCATATACAATGTACTCAGTGCATTGGTTTGTTGTGAGGAGTGGTGGAAATCCGGGGTGCCGATCTTGGCGTTCTGGGTAGTAAGGTTTTCAAGACTTGCTCTATTGTGCATGCTTGTTGGTGTCCTGAGTTGCCTTGAATGGGTGGAGTTCTGTTGGGGGAGTGGTAACTCTATTTTTGTTCGATCCGAGGGTGTCTATACATGAGGTTGGATTGGAACATATCTGAAAGGTACCGGTTGAGAGGTCCGTGGAATCATTATTGGGGTTCAGAGGACGAGGGCTAAATGGTTAGGATGTCGAGTTCGGCTGCATCCAAAAATCTGATCGTTGCACGGTCAGAGCGGGGTCTTTCTAGTGGTTTTAGATCTGAGCAATGCATTGCACGCTGCGTAGCAAAATATTGGATGTCGGGCAGTTTATGCATCTACGGAGAAAGAAGGATCAGTTTCTTGCATTTTCTCGGCGGGTCGATGGTTTTCACTTTGCCTTGCTTCAAACAAGCTTTTACTCTGTGCCCCGATTAGAGTAAGCCAGCTGAACCGGTCTGCAATGGTCCCATGGTCTTGAGTGGGCCATGTACTACAATCGATGTGTTTAATATTGTCCATTGAGATCAAACTCTAAACAAGACACATATGAGCATCTTCAAAATGGGTTCTGCATTTTACTAGGATCTCATCTGGAACTGTGAGTGAGCTGTTCTGCTATGGGCTCCCTTTACCTGGAGCCAGAGGATGTTTCCTTCAAAAAGTTTCAGGGATTTGCGACTCTTTTCATGCATGGGCGCCTCCCATCAGAACTCTCACGTTCGGGTCGTGAGTGTGGCTCTGGAAGCTGCCTTTTGAATGAAGGAACTTCTTGAAGAAATCTCAACCTAAACTGGGTAGATGGCGACGGAAAAGAGGAATTGGTTTTGGATTGGAATTTTAGGCAGCGATTCTCATCTTTACCAACTTCGACGCGATGATTATGGTAGCTCACACTTATCAGGTGATGTATTCTGGGAAGCTTGAATATCAGAGATACTCCGCTTGTTTGTGACTTCGGAAGGGAAGTGCAAAAACATGTTAAACGCTTCATTCGTGGATATTGTCCGTGTTCAGGGTGGAAGAAGGTTACAAGTTCCCACAAAGATTCAAGTATTCAGCTTGACTACCTCTACAGTTTTTTAAAGGGCAATCTGCTTCAGTGCTAGAAGCAAAATTGAAAAGACTTCTATGCCTCAAAGAAAAGGAATCTTTTGACCCGCTTGTCACATAGCTTGTGTAAAGCGCAAGGCTTCTGAGTTTCCAGCTTGGATCACCTTCAAAATGGCTTTTGACGACATTCGTTTGCAGACTACAATTGGTGAGATTATATCGAGGAAAAAGTGATGCCGGGGGCTTGTCCACAGAGCTTTTGCTTTTAGATTTTCCGGCTACTGCTGAATCCTTGAAGTACTTGGACCAGAAAGAAAGTGCTCGGGTAGTTCTTGGTTGTTCCCAGAGACGGTGCACTGCAAGCCTCTTGTTTTGAGAGAGCCTTCATGCGCCAGCAATAAGTGGTCAATAAAGTGCATCGAAGCAATGCTCTGTTGGTCCTGTGTTCTGTTCCCTTCTTATCGATACTTCATCAGGTCAAGAGAGGCTTTCAGATGACACAGTTGGACTTTCTCGGAGGCAGAAACTTAGACCTGCAATTCGGTGAAGTTATGCAGGGGCTACCAAAATGGCCATGTCCGGACTCGGTCCTGGGTTCATGCGAGCATGCGGTTTCGCTTGCAGATGACAGAGAAGAACTTGGAACAGCGTCGCAACAAGAAAAACGTTCTTTTTGTCCACATAGGTTCTTTAAGATTAGGTGCATCCTGTATGTTCCCAGATGCCTCTCCAATGTGGTTGACCCTAAGTCGTTTCTAGCGAGAGCATGATGCTACTGGGTTAGAAATTTTTGATAAATATTCCAAAATTAAGAGACATTTCAATTCTGCGTCAACCAGGATTTTGGGTTCTAAGGAAACTAGCTATCTACAACAATGATAAGGCCAGTACCTTAAAGCGCCAAGAAAGCTTCGGGTTACCTACCAATGACTTTCGTTGGTCGGTTGCAAACTTCAGAAGCAAGAAGTAGCGTCTGAGAAATTACGGGAGGAGATAGATAGTAGCCATACAACCAAAGTAATTATGAGGTACTGCTTTGTGGTACAAAGTTCATATTTTTGTGCATCTGATATTTTTATAGGGAATTTTTACTGCTATTCAAAGCTTAAGAAAATGCGAAGGGACTTTGTTTCAATAATAGGAATGTCGATCCAAGATAGCATCTGATGTAGGAGAAACATAAATTTAGAAGCTGAAACGTGTAAAGATTCATGTTTCCATTATTCTAACTTGTTCTAGTTCTGTCTTTTTGTTCCCATGCTTTCTTTTGCACAGTTGGCTTCTACCTCAAAGGCCTGCCATCCATTGTCCATGAGTAACTCAAGGTGGTTATGTGTTTATGAGAAAGCTATTAGAGATGGGTTGCTGTAGTAATAGTTCTGGTTCTAGCCAATTTTGCTGGGGGAGTACCCCTCGGCCTCTTAATGAAACTTTTGTTCCATCATTCAAAAAGGAAAAGAATTAGAATATAGCGTTCAGAAAGGGATTGTCGATTAAAGTTTTTATTTAAAGCACGAGAGTCTGAATAGTTCTGGGTCATCTTGTGAGTTGTGATAACAAATAGGTATTCTCTCATTATGCCCTTCGTCACTTCACATCCTTCAGGTCTGGTCCATTTTTGTTAATGCAAAGACATTTTTCCCGTCACACCTATATGTTTTGGA
>JAGVVM010011402.1:0-13078 GCA_019149425.1 Psidium friedrichsthalianum
GTTGTTCACTGTGTGGTGAATCTCTATTCGAACTAGCCAGCGTTGGGTGGGTAGGGGCAGAGTCGAAGTGCACAGGCGAAGTTGTTATTAAGAATGTTCGACGAGGCTGTAGTACTTTGAAACTATGAAGAAGGAGACTCACAAGAAGAGGTGGTCTCTCGCAAATTTCTTTTCTTTGCAATTTGGTGGAGAGTCCGTCCTGTTCAGGCAGCAAAAAAAAAAAAGCGCGCTTCATACAATCAGAAAGCGAAGGCAGAGGTGGTAGTTTGATTAGGCTCGTGGGCAGATTAATGCGCATCGACAGGCATTCAGCCTGAAACAAACATAAGCTACAAGAATGGGAAGATAGGAAAATCGCCAGTTTTCTCGTTCCATTGTTTTATTTAAAGGATAGTTGGATAAGGTTTTGCACGGCACTTGGCGCGCCCAACCTCGCGATTCTCTGCAAGTTTGGTTTTATTATCGCATTTTGGTGGGGTATGGGGTAGGTCGGGAGAGTTCCGACGATCGCCTAAGTGACATATCGATACCATCGGGACAAGAATGTAAAAACGGAAACAACCAGTACGGAAAAACAAACAAAAAAAGTGGTCGAGATAGACGACAGGACACCCGGCATCTCCTTGACCAAGAAAGAAAGGATAGGCCAGACAAAAGATTTCGTTTTTTGTCCGCTCATTTGTGCTGTCTATTGAATCTTTATTATGTCTTTTTTCTTTTTTTTCTTATCTTTTTTTTCATCTTAACTGTAGTACAAAATCACAGAATAAAAGCAAACAAAATACTTCTATATCTTCTCCTCTATTCTTCCTTATCTTAGTGTACCTCTGTCTCTAATAAAAAATAAAAAAAATAGTATGCTTCCTTCTTATTCCCCTTTCCTCTCTTCCCCTCGTCGCTTTTCCTAGAGGTCATATATTTTTTGGAAAAAGAGAAGAAGAAGTCCTAAATACAAAGCTGAGGGCCCTTCACTCTCTCAAGTGCATGGTTTAACCATTGGGCGGTGATTGGGGGGGCTCTGTTCTGTTTCCCTGTAATAGTAAAGAATGAGAATCATTTGTTTGGTAACGCAAATAATTCTGATTATTCTGATTCTGTTCCACAAGAAAAAGCAGTTTTTGTAGAATCAGAATCACTCTTTTTTTTATATAGGGATATAGAGAAGCAAAACAAAATCCAGAATCCAAAAAAAAAAAAAAAAAAAAAAAAGTTGTGTCTGAAATTATATCAACTTCTGTCTTTTTTGAGAATCACAGATAGCTCAAAACCACGAATGAACATTTTTCCTCGGATCGCTTGCTCATAAAAATGAGTAATCCATCTCACAACAATCTCCCCACTCCCGTCAACTGGTGAGCACATCCTCTTCTCTCCACTTTGTTGTTTCCTTTTAGGTTCTCCTCGTCACTTTTCTCCGTTTCCTCTTCTCGATAATAATAAAATTAAAAATAATAAAAACTACTTTCGGTAGAAAAAAATTGTGAAGATTCTTTTTAAAAAAAAAAAATCACAATACAAAAATTTTAGGAAATTCTGTCTTCTAGGAAATAGAAGAAGCTTAGATGAAACTAGTTTGGACCTCATTTTCATAATTATTGGACCTAAATTTTCCTACATATTTTCGCGTATGATTCACTCCACATTCTATCGTTTTTTATCTTTATCTTTAATAAACAAAAAATATTGTAGAAGATGAGGGCATCCAATGTGGTGGATAGGTAACTATATACTCCGTAGTCGTGCGCGTCGCAGAAATGTGACCTCATGGGAAAAAATGTTACGTGGAGCTCAAAGAGAAAAACAGAGCCAACCCGGAAAGATTCTCCTAGACAACTAATAGCGGTGTTGATGTTATGACTAGTACAGTTTGGCATTTGACAAAATGGGAAGTAATGATCGCTCGCGCATGATAGGGACATCTATGTGGTCTGATTTCTGATACGAAGGGAAGATAATATCATGGGGGGAGGGCTTTTTTGGGTTTTTGGCGGTTTCAATGATATGTGTGGTGATTGGGGTCAGGGGGTTCTCGCCACAATATCAAAAAAAACCTTGGCACAGTGTGCTATGCTGGGGGATACAAGGTTATTTTAGTTATTTGGACAATGCAAACATTTAAAAGAAAAAATGAAGTCCTTAATAATGGGAACATGTCCCTGCTTTAATAAAAAAATCCGAGACTTTTCAAATTTCATTGGGTACTTGCAAATTTATTTTTTTTCAATTGTATTGTCTAAAAAAAAAAAAAAAAAAGAAAAAAAAAAAGAAATCTAAAAAAAAATGAAAAAAAAATAATTTATTTTTTAAATTTAAAAATTAAATTAAATTTTTTTAAAGTTGTGTCATTTGAAATTATTCTTCAATTTATAATAAAATTTAACCAATTCATTACATCATTATTGACTTAAAATGAAAAAAATTAAGAAGAGCAACAGTTTTTTTCAAAACAGAAATTTTGTGCAGTTATCAACACGCGTTTCTGGGTTCTTTAAAACGCATTCAGGAAACAGAATCACAAAAAAGTCATATTATCAAAATTCAGCTTTTTTTTGGAACAGAATGGTTACCATGGCATGCACCTAAATAAACCTAGATTTATTCCCTTGATTGTGACCATTTCTCCAGGGAGTTTTAAAAGGTGTGTATGATTCGTTTTTGCCCAGCAAAATAATAGTCTTTCTTGGAACAGGTAACATCCGTGTCTGAACATGTTTCATGGGGGGGGGTGTAGTATTGACCCATTGAGGAATTTTTTTTTTAGAACTAGTAGACTCCGGACAATATCCTTTTTCATTTAATTTTTTCTATTTTTTTGTGGCACCGATTCCAATCATTCTCTACTGATTAGTACTAACGGTTCACTCCAAAACTTTGCAATTACATTCTCTAATTTGTTTCGACCCAAAAAAAAAAATCAATTCTCGTAATTTATATAGCACTTGTTTAAGGTCAAAGGAGAGAAGCCCGGGATCTTCTCTTGCATTTTATTGTTTGTTTGACATATAGACAAGGCTCGGATTGCACGATGGATGTACAGATTTCATTGACCAAAAAGTCAACAATGCTACCCGCATGTTCACACAAGTCCAACAAAATCATTGTTATTTTTTTTTCGTTATGTTAGATTTGAATATGGTGCAACTGAGAAATCAATACAAAACATCAAGGAAGTCCCGTCTATACAAAAATATGAGGGGAGTAATCATTTGAATATTATTTAACCGACAACTTTGTAACGCGGGGAGTCGGGCTGAGGGTTGTTTTATGGCTAACGTCTTTTAGAAAGTTATAAGAAACCTTCAAAGTACAGTCTCGTTAGCAACTCCACACCGAAGGTATTGATTTTAAAGACTAGCACACGATGCATTTATCCCAAATAAGACTTTTCGAGCGGGTCGAGAGAACTTTGAATTAAGTTTTGACTAAAGAAATTATGCTTTTTTTGGCTGAAAACAATATGAGAACCAATTCTGCGGCTAAAACAAAAGCACAAAATTAACAAAAATTATTTCTAAAAGCGTGTGGAACAAAAGTGTAACCCTATGGAGAAGACTTGTACATGTTAGAGCTCAGTCAATATGGGTTGTCTGAGCTTCCATATTTGACCCATATTTTATATAAAATAGGTCTTTTATGGGTCATTAACTTTTGAATGGCTCACTAAAAATGGGTCAAAAAGGTTGAAGTGAAATTAAATGGGCAAAACTGGGCCATGCATGAAACCTAATTTTGACTCATATTAGGCCCATTTTCAACTCATAACTCCTACAAATTATAGATGGACCTAGAGCCTCAAAGCCTAAACTTTCTTCTTTTATTTTCTTAATTTTTTTTTTTACAAATGGACCCATGGCGCCATCCGCCGGTCGCGCCGCCGTCACGGTTGTCGTCCGCCGCCGCTCGCTGTCTGCTGCCATTGCCACCATCCGCGTCACAGCCCGCCACCGCCGTCCGCGTCGCAGCCTGCCACCGCCGTCTGTCGCTGCAACGTCTGCCGCCGCCGGCCGTCTGCCGCTGCAGCCGTCTGCCACTGCTACCGCCGTCTGCCGTCACCTGCCACCACCGCCTTGTTGCTCGCCGCCACCCGCCTTTCGCCGGTCACGCCGCCGTCCGCCATCGCTGGAGAAAAATGAAAGAAAATAAAAACAAAATAAAATAAAAATACTTTTTTAAAAAAACTATTTTAATAATAAAATATTTTATTTTAAAAAAATTGAAAAATTATAAAAAATTCTAAAATTCTAAAATTCTAAAAATAGAAGAAATTTCATTAGATTTTGTATTGCATAAAAGTATTTTAGTAATATCATTTTTATTTTATTAAAAATTTTTTTATTTGATGTAAAAATTTTATCCGATAACATATACATGTGAAAAAGCTTAAAATAGGTTAAATGAGTTATATAATTTTCTTAGAATATTAGTGTGATTTGGCAAAATAGGTCAAAATGGGTCAGATCGGGTATGAGTTGGTTACGGGTTGGGTCGGGTATGGAAAATTGAATATGGGTTAAAACGGGTTAGACGGGTCAATATAGGTCGGACCATATTCAACCCGACCCAAACCCGATCCGACCCACCCATTTGACACCTCTATACACGTAGATGCCACATGTCGATGCGTTAGTGTTGACCCAGCAAATTCCGCCTAAACTTTGACAAAAAATTGTAGATTGGTTAGGGGACTAAATTTATAACAAGATTTAGCACAGGGACCAAATCTGAATTCGGCTAATAGTGCAGGGATGGTTTCCCAATTTTTTGTTCTTGAAGGGTGCAAGCTGAAATAAAGGGCTAAATTTTGTCATCGGCTGGTCATGTACCATCAGTCGACCACAAGGTATGGGGCAAACCCATCAATTGAATGCTTAAGATTCACGTGATTATTGACATTCCGCGACCCACTTCATAACCGTTTCGGCATTTTTTGTTGACCGTTTCGGCATTTTTGTGTGTTGTTGTCTATATTGATGTTCATATCGATCTATAATTCGTCAATCCGGCGACCATCATAATTATAATCGACCCATTCAAGTCCCTGTCCTATCCCCACATATCCGTGTCGTGAGGCCCCATACATTTGCTAGCATAAATGGCAAAATTGTCTAATAAAGTTCTAAACATATTGCAGTTTTGTTAATTTAGGCCTCAACTTTTTAATTTTGCCATTGAGTCCATTTGAATAATTTTGATAAAAATTGCTGACGTATATGCATGCCGACCATCTTACGTGACATGCTCGATGCTGACGTGGATAATTTTAAATAATATTCCAATATATTACGATTTATTTATTTATTTATTCATTTACTTATGTTTTCCTTTACTTATTTTTTTTCTTCTTCTTTTCTTCCTTCTTTCCTTTGCCAGCCTCGGGCAATGGTGGCACTCACCAACTCAGGCCTGGGCGACCCTCGCCGATCCGATGACCTCCACTGGCCATCATTGGGCTCATCAATGGCCAGCAAAGGGAATAAAGGAAAAAAAAGAACAAGAATAAAACAAGTAAAGGAAATAAGAAAAAAATTAAATAAAATAAAAATTGAAAAAAATTTGAAAAATTATAACTTTGTTCATATACGCGTTAGCGATTTTGGCCAAAATTGGCTAACTAAACTCATTTGGAAAAATATAAAAGGTTTAGGATTCAATTGTTAAAATTAAAAAGGTTTATGATTGAATTATTAAAATTTTAATGGGTTTAGAATTTTTTGGATAAGTTTCCGCATAAACGTGACTACGATGTTCTACCATTACGGATTGCAAAAGGACATGGGCAAGCGGATAAACCAATCTGCGTCAATTCCTAAAGCCTGGCGGGTCATGAAGTGGACCCTTGGCTTGTCATTTTGTCGGTAGCTTTAAATTGATCACGAACATCGAAGCTGTTAATCTCAGACCAGTTTCGATAAGTGCTGACACCTAATTATTATTTTACTTGCATTTACAAGTCCTTGATGACCCCCAATTTTTAATATTTTTTATTATATTTTTGGGTCAAATTGATTACCCGATTCAGCAGTACATGAACTTGATTGATGTGGGACAACATTCGTATCTCCTAAAACGGCAAACACAATTAATGTGTGCTCCAATTAGAGAGGTTTGGGCAGTTTTTACTGCCGTTAGGAGGAAATTAGGTTTGGGAGATGCACATTTATTAGGGCGATTAACAAACGAGTTGTTATGACCATATTATATAATTAAATAAAAAAACACACAAACGAGTTGATTAGTAGCATGAGATTTTAAGATCAAAAGTCATTAACTTGTCAAGAGTCCACTTGAATAGTGACCTAACGGCTTACGGTCCGCCCGGTGCCAAATGAGGCTAAGGACCAATCTGGGCGAGCGCATATAGTCATAGATCTGACTCAGCCGAAGCTCTTCCATCCCAAAATAGGCGTCTAGCTTGGCCCTGGTTCACCCATCGCGTGCTCGAATAATTCACAAACGTTTTTTTACTCCTTTATTATGAATAGGTTAAAAAAGCCAAGTCGTTATTTATATAGATCGGAACCAAAGTTAGAGATTATAATGAATATTACAAACAAGGTTCTCGTTATTTTAAATTTTTTCACCCTCATATTCGGAAAGCTAGTTTATATATATATATATATATACTATATATATATATATATATAAAAATGATGGCGGTAGTATCCACCATTGACAATAAGGGAGGACTATTTGCCAAGTCCAAAGCAACAAAACGTAACTTTTTTTCCCCTTCAATAATGTAAATGTCCATGTAATGACAAATTTTGTTTGGCTTTCCATCCAGAAGCATGAGAAGATCCGCAGCAGCAAAGTACAGCTATAAATCATGGGATAATTCTCTTTTTGTCCTATAAATTTAAAATTGTGCAATCAAGGTGTGTAATCTCATCCATTAAGATCAGAAAGTCAGTCAAATTGATGATATGGACCATATTAAACATCAGATTGAAATTGTGGGAGCTTGATCGCACAAATTAAGGTTACGGAACTTGATTGCGCAATTCACATAAGTACTAGACCAACACGAGATTATCCCTCAAGACGACTAAGGAACAATGTTAGGCTAATTTC
This sequence comes from Psidium friedrichsthalianum, assembly GCA_019149425.1. Lineage (NCBI taxonomy): Eukaryota > Viridiplantae > Streptophyta > Magnoliopsida > Myrtales > Myrtaceae > Psidium > Psidium friedrichsthalianum. The sequence goes on from JAGVVM010011402.1 coordinate 7,072, forward strand.
CAAGAACATCCAGCAACTCATTTGCACTCGACGACGATGCTTTTTTCATTGTCGAATACACAAACCACAGTTTCTTATGACTACTAGAGCGGCATATATGAAGCACACAAGACGAGACGCACGGCGGAAAGACAAAACAATTACAAATTTGAGTCAATTTGGAAAGATCAAATGCAAGTTTAAATTCAATTTTTTTTTTAAATCTGGAACGATCATAAATTTTGTTGCCCAATCGGGCATTTGCTTTTATTTCTCTCTGTCGGCATGCATTAGGAGATTAATTGAATATTACGTGATTTTTTAAGTTATGATGATAAGAATAAGCCACAAAATAAATTTGTGAAATTTCCATATTTTTCGGTCCATCACTATGAAGAGTGCGTCAACTTATCTATAGGCTTTATGAGATAACTATTTAAACTAGAAAAATGCTTGCATAATGGTCACCCTGCCTAAATGATAGTGTGATTGTCTTATGCAAGCCACACACTTTTTTCACAATTCTTTTTTTTTTTTACTGCTTTGTGCCAGTCACAAATCTTTTGTGGCTAGCTAGCACCGTACCTTGTCCACTGTCATTAAACAATGGACGGTTATGCTAGCAATCTCCGTTAAAATAACATGCATCAATCAAAATATGTACGATCCAATGGAGACATACGAGCAATGTCAACACATACTGAAAATCAACATACATATTCTAATTATCTCTAATAAAGGAAAATATGTATGACCGGTTCCGCGCATAAAATATTTGGTCATTTACCACGTATAATTTTCCAAATACTTAAAACGTTGTAAATGAGACATTAAGCATTGTCAACAATCTACATCGTCGGTAACAAATCACTTCGTGCAGCTATTTTTATCCATTACATAACGATTGAAAGCATTTATAAATGCGTGGAAAAATAACTTTTGCGATTTAATACACGTGTGTTGACCAAAAAAAAGACAACACGTCAAAATTAGGACAACGAGCAGGTGAATCAAATTCCAACACATACCACGTTCATTCATCTGCCAGTATACAAAGGAAACCGGTTCTTCCTCTTTAGTAAAAATTTCATAAAAATTTTATTAAACTAATCCTAACACGCTTATTACTCAAATTAACTCCTCAAAGTCCCATCTCCTTTTCAGCATATTCTCACTTCAAATTTTCGAACTTGACATCCATTGTGATAACCCTCGTTATCTAGCCCAAAAGAAAAATAGGAGTCGCGTTTGACCATGTATACCTTGATATCATATTGTGACATCATGAATTAATTTATTGAATTATATTCGCTTCGACCCATCTCATACCAAATCTCATGATGTGTTGTCTTTTGGCACTAGGGGGGCACGTATGGAGTAGATGAAAGGCGGCACATGTATATATTTTTATAGCATTTAAATATCGAAATCCACACACAAACGAAATGTCAAATCAATCCAAAAAAGGTTCAGATGAAGAATAATCACATATAAATTTCCTAACACCTTATCTTGTCAAATCTCTCTCTCTTTTTTTTTTGTCAGAAAGTCAAATCTAGTTGGATTAGTTGGATTTTGTTGGAGAAAATGATGGAAGGGAACCTATTAATATAAGAAAATTCTAAATAAAAACCCGAAGTCCTCTTATTTTCTCAAATGAGAGTCCCAAGTAAACCTTATTTTTATTTTAAATAAGATTTTCAAGTGGCATAATACGTTTCAAATAAGGGTCTGAAATAGCCATAGAGTTTAAAAAAAAAGGCCTAACCTAAATGCATTTTTTGTGATTTTTCATTTTGTTTTTTGTTTACTTTTCTCTTTTTTTCCTTTTTCTTTTTTTAAATCAAAAAATAAAAATAAAAAGGCGACCCACCATGCCCCTTCGTCACCCTCGCCCGACCCCCCATCAATGGTGGGACGGCGAGCACAGGTGGGAGGGGCAGGACCTCTTGCCTCTGTACGTTGTTTTATTTCTTTTTTGGGTGTGAATTTTCAAGGAAATAGAAAAAGAAAAGTCTAATAAAAAAGAAAAAAATCAAATAAGAAAAAGACGCAAAATCACCAGTGAAATTCAAGCCTTTTTTTTTTTTTTGAGATTTCATGGCATCTTCAAGTCCTACTTTAGAACAACATTCATTTCAGATCATTGTTTGAAAAAATGAGTATTTCAAATTTTTTATTTGAAATAAAGCTTATTTGAGTCCTTATTTGAGAAAATGAGAGACTTTAAGGCATTCTTTGGAATTTCCCTTAACATCCGGATCTCAACGTAAATGCCCCGAATTGTTCCAGAATTCGGATTGGTTTGTGCTCCTCTGTTTTCCGGGTCAAATGGAAACAACATTAAAGTATTTATCTATACTTATTTTTCTCTAACTTTGAATTTTTGTTTCTTTCGCTGCGAAACAAAATGCGGCTCAGAATCAGACGAACGCCCCGTTGACGTACGATTCCCGTTACGGAAATGCACGAATTTTTTTTGGGGGGGGGGAGTCAGCAGGTCAACGGGTCGCTGCTACCTGCTACGCCGTTTACTTCCCTCCTTCCCCTTGGCTGAATAAATACGGCCCCCCGTTCCGTTCGCGGAATCGGGTGTAACTGAGCGGGGTTAACTAACCAAACCCTCCGTTAAGCCACACCTTCAACTCTCTCTCACTCGCGCACAGTGGAGTGGTCAGAGCTAGCCCGGCCCATCTATCTATTCAACTCTCTCTCTCTCTCTACAGAAACCAACGGCATATTCTCTCTCTAGACGACATTTTACCTCGGCGACAATAATTCCACGTAATCCACTGCGATTCCCCCGGAGATCATCTTGGAGATCGCAACCAACGCTCGGTCCCTGCCCCGTTCCGAGGTTTTGGTCGTCGTCGTCGTAGTCCTTCGGATCAAGGCCTCCGAGCCTTGGGAGGACACCTTGTGATTCTTGTTCTTCTGTTCGGTGGACCAATGGGGGTTGAAGATGATGAGGTGGCGGCCGTGGCCTCCACCGGCGTCGAGGAAGTACGAGGTGAGGCTGGCGGTGAGGAGGCTGAGGGGTGCGATCCGGCGACGGCGGGGGGAGGGGGCGAGGCTGGCGGTGGAGATCCGGTGGAAGGGCCCGAGGGCGGCGGCGCTGATGAGGAGGGTGGCCGTGAGGAGGAACTTCACGAGGAGGAGCGCGTGGGGGAGGGCGGCGTCGTCGAGTGGGGCGAGGAGGAGGAGTTCGCGGCGCTGTGCAGCCTCTCGGGCGCACAAGGCAGAACTCATTTCATCCCTGGGAAGTCGGCTTCACCGTCTTCAATGTGAGTCGCGTTCTTCTCAATCTCTTTTCACTGATGTTTTATCCTTCCTTTTTTCCCCCTCTTGCTTCGATTTGAGTTTTTCTGGGGACTTATTTTCGCCAAATGCTGGTGTTTTTTTTTTTTTCTCTGATCGAGTCTTGATGCTGTCGAAATGCATGTTCTTGCAACTCTTGACGGATTCACAGTCTATTGTCCCGACAGATTTGGTGATCGATGATGAATCTTTTCGTAGTTACTAAGTTTGTGGGAAAGTCAAAAAGTTCTTTTTTTTTTTTTCTCATCATCCTTCTCGAAAGTCAAAGATGTCTGACAGCCGGAGAGTCGAGAGCGGTAGCTATTAAGAGGAGTGGGGCGAAGTTTGCTTGAGATTAGAAATTGAAGGTCGTCACGACGGATCATAAAATTGGCGAATCTTTTTGTCCGCGCAAATCAACAAATTACAGCTTAAATTGTACTTGAGAAGAGAATTTATTAGCTAATATGGTCATTTTCCCTGGAAATGGCCAGTTTTTCCATTAAATGTTTTGTTTGTCGTGCTGGCGTTATACAGTATGTTTCTCTCTTTTTTTCAGTAAAACTTCATAAATTGGTTGACTGGGCAAAAGTTTTTGGGGGAACATTGTGAATCAGTCTATTTTGTCTAATTTGAATAGTTGGGGAATTGTGAAAACTCAGCTACCCTGTGGGTTCAAGTTGGACAATTTATTATTGTGGCTCCTTTATGACTTTGATTGGCTGTGGCAATGTCAATTTCCTTCTTCTTCTTCTTCTTCTTCTTCTTCTTGTTCTTTTCTGAAATATTCCGTCATATCTTAGTAGTGCTTCTTTTTCATTGCGTATTGCTCACGCAATGCGGCATGGCAATTTCCTTACATGTGGCATGCCCGATTTTTAGTAAATTCGAGAAATTCAGTTGTGCTGAAACTTAACTGTTCCACAGGCAGTTGATCAGCCCACGAGAAGAACAAAGTTCGGGTTGTTGGAGCAGCATCATTGAACTCGCTGAATTTGCTTGTGCATCCTGCGCATGAAGAATTCGAGCTAAGTGTCCCTCTGGTACTCCTGATGGCGCCACCGCAAATTCGTCCTTATCGCTCTGTGTGAGTGCTGCGCATATTTCTCCTCTACCTCCAGTTGTATGCTATTGATAGGCTTCTTCTTTCTGTAGAATTATGGGTCCTTCTTGTTCGCATTTAATGTCTAGAGGTTATGCGTGCAGATTGTTCTCAGCTTAGTAGAACTGTGCACTACCCTGGAAACTGCAACCGACATGGTGCAGACGCGAATTACACCTGTTGAATCTCCACCACAGCCGGCCGGAGCTGTCTTCAGCGCCGAAAGGAATGAGACTTTCTGCTCTTAAAGCTGGTTGAAAAAAGTAAAGATATTCACCGAGCTATGTTTCCACCAGATAGAAACAAAGAAAGGGCTTGTCACATCAGGGTATGAGCGGCCGTTCAGCCCATTTTCAGCTGACGAGAAGATGTTATGGCCAGAGCGCGGATTGTGACAATAACCGCCACAAGCCGACTCTGATTCCTTTGATGATACAGAGGAAGGAGAGTTGGATGAGAGCAAGGGAGAGTCCGAGATTAGAAATTCATTCAGCTATGGCACACTGGCATATGCAAACTGGGCTGGAGGCTCATTTTACTCAAGCATGAGGATAAATGCTGACGCCTGAGGATTGGATTTACTATAGCTAACCATAAATCAGATGTTAGTTCCTCGCGCTTCTAGAAGGATTTGGCTGCGTCGGCCTTTTGAGCAATCACAGTCACACATACTTCAAGGCGTGGCCTTCTGTCTTGAGAGGAGAGGAAAAAAAGGAAAAAAATGAGTTTCAGGTCTCCTAAAGCAAAGGGCGAACCTATTGCTAAAGTAAGGCTTATGCCTGAAGAAGGTGGAGATGACATTGATTTTGCCCGTCGCCGTAGTCAGCCTTTAGCTCAAAATGAATCACTACTCCTCTGGGGTATGAAACTTGCTTCCTATTTTCTTTTCTTTGCTAGTGGATCGTATTACTTATTACATTAAGCATCAATGAGAAGGAATGAATGGCGAAACTATGACATAGTACTCCTTGTCTGTAAGTGAGTTTCTTTGCCTACAAATCCATTCCAAACTGATGTAGTTTATAATGAACTAACTCGAACTCTGTCTCAGTGGAGCTAAGACAGATGAAGATTCATCTGGACATCGTTCTTTCAGTCTCTGAATTTGGAGAGAACAATTTCGCTCACCCCCCCCCCCCCCCGTGCGCCGGCATGCTCCACTTGGGCAGCCACAAAAACGACACCACTATCCCATCACAGCCCCCCCCCCCCGTCGCCATTGCCGTATGAAGCCTCACAAGACTCAGGTTTCTTTGCTTCTATGACCAGCGAAGTGGAGCGTGCAGCCAGGGGAAAGTGCATGTACTGCTCTTGCCTTGCTGTGATTTAGCTGATTGGTTTCAAACCAATCGCCGATTCAGATGCCCATCAAATCCTCCAAGCTCGACAGCCCCCCCGCTGATCATGAGATGGCATCACTAGAATGGAGAAATTGTGCCCACTGAGAATGAAATGTATCAGGAACGATTTTCGGACAAGCACTTTGATCTCGAAACGGTTCTTCAAGCCAAGATACGCCCTCTTTCTGTGGATGCTGGGAAGTCTATTCATTGATTCTCCGTCCAGACTGATGAAAGAGAGAAATTTTAATGTTTTTGATGGTGCAATGTCCGTTGAGAATCTGGCGAA
>JAGVVM010011405.1:0-18269 GCA_019149425.1 Psidium friedrichsthalianum
AAAAAGACCATCTATCAAGCTCAATACTCCGCTCCCCGCTGACAGCTAGTACTACGCAAGGATCACCTCTTTGCAATTCAAGAATACCGCGCACAAGAAGCACGAAAAAAAGCAATAGACGACATAGGAAAGGAAAGCGCTCGGCGAAAAGTGCTCAGCTCAACCCATCCTCTCTCATGAGCTGGGGGACGAGGAGGCCCCTCTCGCCCCTCCCCTCCGGCACACGTGAACGACGTGGCGTACCTGGAACAAGCACGACCCACGTACAAAATGCATACTCCGCCTATTCTCCTTCGCTTTTCTCCTCACTTCTCGGCTCCTCGCTCTCCGTTCTCCCTCCCCTCCTCGCTCGCGATCCCTCCCCTTCCTCCTCTCAACCCACCCTACCTCCTTCTACTCTTCCTCCCTCGCCCCCCCTCCCCCCATCTGGCACACCAGGACCAGGAATGCCCCGCGTCATCCATCTCCTCTCTTCTCTCGCGCTAAGTCAGATCTACTTTCCTCCTCACCCTTCTCTCCCGTGCCCTCTCTTCCCCCCCCCCCTTCTTTCCCTCTCTCCCCCCCTGCCCCATTCTCCCCCCCCCCCCCTATTCTTTCTTACGTTGGACACCGGCAAAGATGAGAACCTCACATCGAGTAATTTCCGGTGAAAAATTGACCAGTAAGGGTCTTGCTGGAAATTTTCACACAAAAGTTTAGTTTAAAGACAAAATGAAGACCGATTAGTACTAAATCGACATTCTATAAATATGTCAGAACTGATTGATAACTTCTCCAATGGTACGTATTGTCATATTTTTTTTAAGTGATCAGATGAACTTCTATGGTGCCATTTTCCACTAGCAATGCTAGATGTTGGACCTCCAAACCCCATCATTGTACATAATTCTTACTGTCACGGTGCATTAAAGGCCAATGCACCCGAGTGTTGACATACTTTTCTCCCTTATCTACACTATATGTAGGTCGATAGCTATTGGGCCAAAATATGATTAGAGGGAACCACATGTATTTATTTTTATGCAAGTTGGAGTCTTGTGATGCCCCCCACCACTTTCAGTCAACATTGACAGCAAAATTCAATATTTTTTTTGGGGGGGGGGGGGGGGGGTGGGTTGCAAACCACAATGATGAGGATGCTGTGTTCTAGTTGAAAGGGGTAATCAGCATTACTCAAGACATCTTTCATCGTGCCCTAGTGACAAAGATACATAGGTGAGTACGACGCTGGTTTTAAATAGCCATTATCTAGGGCACCTACCGTATCCTAATGTCGCTCTCTTTAAATAGTAAAAAAAAAGAAGAAGAAAAGGATACCACTTTATCTAAATTCGTAATCTTTTGTTTTTCTACGAGGTCAAGTCATGATTACTAAGGTGTTACGCCAAACTTTCCAGTATGATGAGCATCTGACGCCGGTTCGAAACCGGCACGTAATTAGGGTTTTTGAGCTCACGGGACTGCTCGATTGGGGTGTGTGTACATAAACATAATTGGCAAAATCATTAGTTATAGTAGCTAACAGCTCACAAAATATGTACACCTCTTTGAGGGGAAAAAAAAAGGGACTTTCCTCCATCAATTTTCCTCGAAAGTGAGGGAAAAAAACACAAACCTTGGGTGTCCAATAATTCAGACGGGCGAAGATCGAGATATGGCATTGTCTTGTGGGTTTTGCCAACTTGATCGTGCCCACGTGGCAAGACTTGGCGCCAACACGTAATGTCAAGCCATTCAGAATCCCACTTGGGCAAAAAAACGGCAGAAAGGCATACTCATGTTCCTGAGTCGGTTCGAGCGTCGCGTAAGAGGAAATTCAGTTCACCCATCTAGCCACCCGTGCTAGGAACTTCAAAGAGGCGCAGGAACGAAGGTAGAGAAGAGGGGGGTAGAGGCATTTTGAGGAGAGAGAGATTGCTCAGACAAGAAGAAGGGCCTTGGATTAGAATTGAGAGGGTCAGATGAAGACGAAGACGATAGCGATGGCAAAGCCCCAAGCGAACAGATGCCCAGAAAGAGAGAGAAAAAAGGCAAAGAGCCATCATTATTATGCTGTTCAGTTCAGAGCGTCTAGCCATTCTTCATCTCTACCTTTGCCGTCATAAACCCTCCCTTTCTCTATTCCGCAGAAACAGTCGTACCCTTATTGAAACTTGGCCATATTAAAACACCCACCGGCCCGAAATTTTCCTAATTTCGGGTCGGGTCGGCCGGCGCTTAATTTGACATAGGTTAACTGGCACATGCGAAAAAATAAACCTAACTAATAGGCCATTACACAAGTGCATGCCAAAGAACGTAGATATAACATCTAAAGGGTATGACTTTTATAGGTTCCTCTAACTCTACACATGCTATTAACACATTCATCCACATATATAATAGGAACATTTGATACCTTAAACAATCGATTCTCTTATATATTTATAGACAACTGGTTATATAAATTATACATTCAAAGACGACTGGAATTATACACAAGTAACTCATCTCGAGCTATGATCTCCATCATTGTCCGTGGACACCACCACTACCCATGCTACATCTAACAAGCAATTAAACTATCTATTTCTAATTGATCAGGAAACAATTTCACAACTCACACAACAATAGGATAATTCCAATTACAAGATGCTAAAGCTGCGTATGGTAACGATTCTGATACCAAAAACTAATTCTTATTAAAATAACTTTTTCTGATTTTGTTCCTGGATGAGTTTTTGAAATTAGAACGCGTTTGATAACTTCACAAAATTTCTATTCTTGAAAACATAAATTGTTGGTAACTATATAAATTTCTGATTTTGTTCCTAATTTTGTCATTTAAGTCAAATAATTACGTAATTATTTTTGGTTCTATGAAATGAGATCTCATTCTATTTCATCAAAAAACTTAAGAATAATATTGTCCTCACTCATGACCCAACAAAAAATATCGATGTTATATTCACACTGGTTATTGTTATCTTTTTCCAAAATTTTCTAAAACTAGATTAAGCTAAAGAATATAAACCTAGGCAAATCACAACGAAATAAAATCAAGTGCACAGTTAAAGATAATGGCATTGATAGTCACATCATAAAACCCGAACAAAGTCTAAGGGCTTAAAGAATGTGGTTTGGTGTTTAATTTCAAAGGTGTTTATGAGTTTCCTAAAAAAAAAAATCTATGAAATCTAGAAAATCTAGATCCAAATTTATGGAAAAAAAAAAAGTCAAACTAGCCTAATCTAAGCTTCTTCTATTTTTAGGGATTTTCTGAAATTTTTTGATTTTTTAGAATTTTTTAGAATTTTTTATTATTTTATTTTATTTTTATTATACTTAGTATTTTTTTTTTTGAAAATGAGACCTTATTCTATTTAGTTCAAAGGAAAAGTGACAAGAGAACTGAAAGAGAAAAATAAGAGATGTGGTACTTTATTATGTTTTATAATTCTTAAAAGTGATTCTTTTTCAAATCAATTTTTTTTTGTTCTTGTTTTTATTCTAAAACTGCTCCCGGGAACAAAATCAGAATTAGAATCAGAATCGTTTATGTTACCAAACAAGATTTTGATCTTTTTTTTTATTCTAGGGAATAGAATCATAAAAACAGAATGGTACATACACAGCTAAGCTGCCAGTTAAAATACGACATACGAAACACAAAACTCCATAAATTGTCTCCAAGGCTCACGGCTAAACCCTCATATGTTCAACTTCAACTTATGTCATCCCAAAGATAAACGAGGTGATCAACCATATATTCTGGTTACCCAAGAACTAAAAATACTAAACCAAGCAACAGATCTAACATGCAAGGCAGTTTCCCCATCCATGCAAGCATAAGAAAGGAACCACATCCTCTTTCGCAATAAGAAGTTTCATCCTACCAGCTATCAAGGCACAACCTTGAGAAGACAGTCAGAGATAAAGGTCTGACCTTCAAAAATTTTGTATAGAAATCGACAAATGCAAGCCAACTAGGGCATGAGTGCTTCAATTTTTTTTAATTGATCTTCCGCTGCTTTTTTCAGCCTTGCTTCCCACGATTTATTTGGCCGTTTGTTTTGGCCTATTTGTTACTTTGTATATGTTTTTTTTCTACCTAGGTTGCCATTGCACTTTTGTAACATATTGTGTGTGAGGCCGGGGGGTTAGTTTTGTTATCCGTGCATTACTGATCAGATACTTCTTATCTTACCAATATATATATATATCAATCAGTCTCACATATCCACATCCAAATATGTAATTTGCACTAAATCGAGTGATCAATGGATAGGCTAACAAAAAGGTAGAGATCCACTTGCCTAGGATAGTGTACGAAGAAAATGAGACCAAATCCACTGACGAAATGAGCTCAAACCGACGTTTTCTCCTTACTCGCCGTGCATAAGAGGCACTGTCGAGGAGAGAGAGAATTGAGGCGGCGTCGAGGGGCTGAGTAGAAGAAGTAGGAACCTCCAAGAATCACCGTCGATGAGCCGTGAATCACCGGCAGTTGTCAGGCTGGGGCTCACATGAGAGAGAGAGAGAGAGAGAGGAGCTGGGGGTTGTGCAAGGCTTCATGGTTCAATTCCCACGATTTTCGAGCAACTTGGTGAATCTTTCATCTTTTGACAAACCGATATGTGGATCTTCATTTGAGCTGGATGGAATCAGGTCACAGTTTAGCAAATGATAGTAACTTAGGCTGAATCCGCGATTGAGTAGGAACTAATGAACAATGAGTACGTCACAAAAGATTCTAGCCGCAGAGTCAACCGTTCACAGCTTCCCAAACGGGTCGGATCGGGCGTCTTTCCAGAGCTTTGGTTGCAGGCATTTCGCTCGTCTTGGGCTTCATGCTTTTGAAAAGGAAATGTGCAGCACGGACCGACATTTGGTACGATGATACCACCATTGCTCAATGCCGCGCGCCCGTCTGAAATCTGGGGATGGGGTCAGGTTGGAAATGAGATTACCTGAAGGGAGGATGTCCGCGGTTCTGATTCTAGAATCCATTGGAAGAGCATCGGCGGTCGGACGAATCAGGGAATGGCGCATTGCCATCCTTTCTATCTGCCCTGCCCCGATTGATTTCCATCAATTTGCGAAGCTCAAAGTAACTTAGGTAACCGGGACCTGTATGAACCTCAGGGTTCACAAACAGGCGGGGGTACCCATGATGTTAAAAGCTTCAAACTTCTCATTCACAGGAGGCTTATTTTCGGAGGAGTTTGGTTCAAAATCGACCGCAGCTATATAAGTATCCCGCTCATGATTTCATACCCATCTCATAAATTACTCTCATGATAAGTCGTAGCAGTGCAGGACACGAATGGCGGATGAACAGTTGCTTTGAAGAGGAACACCATTCCTGGCCATGTTCAACGCGAGTATCGCAATGGCTGCTCCAAGAGTGTGTACCGCCAGAGATTTTCCATCGTTTTATAGAATGATCTTGATGCGCGAGCTCTTGTGGAGTTTGTACGAGAGCTCGCACAAGAGGCCCCATCATGCCTGAGCACTGTGGCCTGCCGAGGCATTGTGCTTCTAAAGGCCATAATACAAGTCGGAGCCTCAAGTAACAAAAGGGAAAGCCCGTGGCCTGGCGAATATGGGTAAACCTGTCCCTCTCGGATATATCAATGGCGATGCCCTATAATTTGTCGTAAACTCTGATACCTCTTCAAACGTGTTCACCTGCAAACAAAGCTAGAAGAACAGGATCTCCGATGAACACGGTACATTGATCAGAGTACCCTGCTTTTGTCCACTAATCTGAAAGGAAATAGTATTTGAAACGTATCAAAGTTGCCATTATTAACCTCATCAAATTGGAAACAATGACATATCAAGCGTGCAAATGCTAAGGCCCGCTTTCTCGGATTAACCAATGAAGGATTCAGCGACAGCAACAAGGACGATCTTCCTAGCTTGGGGAAGAAAATCGAGAAGACAAATTGTGGTTAGATGGCAGCATAAGAGAGCGGCAACCTCTAATGTGAACACTGAAGCAGAAGAAGAAAGAGGCATCACATGGATCATGGGAAAATTACTAAAACAGTCCCATACTTATTGCAATTGTATCAATTCAAAATCATAACCCCCCCCCTTTTTTTTTTAATTAATCGAGTCGTAACCTTTTGCACTTGTGTCAATTCAGTCCATTTGGCTTGCTGGCGCTAACGTGGAGTCACCAGAGCAGACGTGGACAATTTTTAATAATATAATATTATTTTAAAATTTTAATTAGTTTTTTATTTCTATTTTATTTTATTTTTTCCCTTCCTTCTTTGTTTTTTTACGTTTTCTGCTTGTAGCCGGCAAGAGTTGCGTGAACTCCCTGCCACTGGGTGAGGCTGGCTTCACGACCCATCAGTCGGTAAGTCGCGGCTACGGGTGAGGCCAACAAGCCCAGATTTGGGTGAGGCCAGCCCCGCAACCCATCTGCCTTTATTCACCCGTAAGAAGTTTTCATAAGCAGAAACGAAAAGAAATTAATCCCTCTTGGGTTGACCTCCAAGCGCTCCAAATCTTGATTGTGGAAAGAAGGGATGGAGGGAGGGAGGAGTTGGGCAGCATAAGGCCATGGAACTAAGACTGTGACGATTTGAGCAAGACTGTAGGGTTGTGAAAAGATTGGGTTTTGGGTGTCTGAGGTGAGATCAGAGATAGGAGCAAGTGCTTTGGGATGGGCCGGCGACCCCTTAGCCTTCACTGGCCTCGCCGACCGTTAGCGAGGCCCATGGTTGCTTTTACTCATGGCCGCCAACTGCCGGTGAAGCTAGCCTCACCCAGATCTAGGCTTGGCTACCTCACCCATGGTTGGCCAGTCGATGAGGGTCGAAGCCGTCGCTCAACCTGCCCTACCCTTCTTTGTTTTCTACATTTTCTATGGCGAGGTTGTCGGAGCTCCACCGGCTACTGGGCGAGGGTAGTGATGCCCTCGCCAGCTGTCGCTAAGGGTCGTAGCCATCACCTCGCCTCGCCTAGATCTAAGTGAGGCTGCCTCGCGACCTATAAACCAGCCGTGGGAGAGGCAGCCAGGCCCATATCTAGGCAAGGCCAGCCTTGCTGCGATTGGCCGACTATGGGCGAAGGAAGCCATGGCCTTGCCAATGGGCGACGAGGCTAAGCAAAGGTCGATGGGTCGCAACCAATCTCGAAGCACTTGCTACCATCTCTGATCCCACCTCAGACACTCAAAATCCAATCTTCTCGCAACCCCCTATTCTTGCCAAATCGTCACAGTCTCAGTTACATGGCCTTATGCTATCCAACTCCTCTCTCTCCATCCCTTCTTCCCACAATCAAGGATTTGGAGCACTTGGAGGTCAACCCAAGAGGGATTAATATCTTGTCGTTTCTGCTTTTGAAAATTTCTTACAAGTAAACAAAGGCAGATGGGTCACGAGGTTGGCCTCGTCCAGATCTGGGCTTGTCGGCCTCGCCAGTTGATGGGTCGCTAGGCTAGCCTCGCTCAGTGGCCAGTGAGTTCCCGCCACTCTCACTGGTTAGTTTGCCGGCCGCAAGTAGAAAACGCAGAAAACATAGAAGGAAGGGAAAAAAAAAATTAAAGAAAAACAAAAAAATAATTAAAAATTTAAAAAATAATATAATATTATTTAAAAATTACCCGCGTAAGCTCGGCGATGCCACGTTGGCGCCGGCTAGCCAAATGGACCGAATTGGTACAAATGCAAAATCCTTAGACTCAATTGATAAGGAAAAAAAAAGGTTGAGATTAAATTGTATAATTGTAATTAGTTTAAGACGTTTTGGTAATTTTCTCTATGGATCATACGAAAGTTACGATCATTCGATTAAGCTTTTTAAAACGCTCACTTGAATTTAACTTTTGAAATTGTGGCATCTTCTTTCCCTGAAGAAGAGAGAAGTTTTGTAGCTTAGACGGTAATCTGAGAACTCAGGAAACAGAGGACTGCGCAGGATCACTCGATCATGCTTCTTTCCGCTGCCCGCCACTTTTCCAGCCCTCCATTTTCCTGCATTTACGCAGGACACCAAGCTCGTGACCATCCGCAAAAGTGGCAGTTCTGCACAATAAATTAAAGCACTCTTCAAGCCAAACTACAAGCTCCAATGAAGAAAGACTTAGCATCTAGTTTCACACTACGTAATGACAGATGGCCGTTGTGATGGTTGGCTTGGTTGCCACAAAGAGGGCCGGGAGTGAAGCTGAAGAAAAAGACACACGCCGCTCGTGATTCTTTCAAAAGTCATGGGCACGTTTGGCCCGCAAGCGGATTGCATTGTGTTAGGTCAAATTTTGGAAAGAAAGAACGTGTAAGGAACTAGGAAGGTCGCTCGAAGAAAAAAGGGAAAAACAGGAAAAAAAAAAAAAAAGTAGTCGGCGTCTTTCATCATATTTCGGCCACCAACAAATTAAGACGAGCATTCGTGTTGCTTGCTAAAATCACGCGATACTTTCGCACTCCTGCCTTTCGTCCTCGTGGATGAATACGGACTTATCGAAAAAAAAAAAAAAAAAAAAAAAAGAGACAGGTGCTGTTTAATCTGATAAACGTTGTGAAGACCTCTTGCTGATACAAACTACTATGTCTTTCCCATCACTTTCTAATGCCTCCACTTTCAGTTTCATTATAAGCATAGCTTTCTTTATATGATAAGTACAAAATCACGGTTCAGCGCATAATTCTAACATACGGTTGAAACACGGCCGCGAGTAGGAGACATGATTAAGGATGACGTTATGATAGGATTCCATGCGCACGGAGCTCGGCGTTTCGCAGTTCGCACTACTTTCAGTCGACGGCTTCGCTGAGTGTGTCCTGAAGGCAGCCTCGATCATCTCGAACTTCATTTCTAAAGGCTGTATGAGACTTACGGTGTGCCGCCCATGCGGGTAACCACACCCATACATAGATAACTGCCAAGACAATTATCTTTCGAAACAAAAAAAAAAAAAAATCACATTTCTTTGTTATTCTCTCTCTCCCCCTCCCTTGTTCACGTCAGTTATCAATGAAAGAGAACATTGACAGATGACGAAAAATGACTGTTATCCTTCGTCATCTTTTTGATAATAGCATCAAACTATTGCTTAAACACAAACACCCAAGTCTTTCTTGAGCCAGTGATCTACAACTATTAGCATTTAATGTTGGCACTCTTTCTAAAAAAAAAAACCGTGACAACTTTTGCGAACATCCAAGTGAAATTAATGTCTGCAATTTTCGTCGGTTTCATTTATAATGGAATTAAATTTGCATTTCCGTTGTTGATCTAAATCATACCCACAATGCATACATTTAGGTTGTTAGCAACATAACCATTTAATAAATTTCTCTCGCTTATACTTTCAGGCTTCTCTTGCTAATGTGCCCCAAAAACACATATGTCACAATTCAGATTCTCCAATAGATGCATTCGACATCCCTGCAACAAGAGTCTGTCACTATTTCACCTTGAAGCTCATATATGCCATTGTATTTGATTCATTCATTATCAAAAGGCACTCGAAAACCTTTAAAACTCCAGTTGAATATATCAGCACCAGCTGAATCTGGCCGCACTCAAAAAAAATTAGATTTTTTTTCAACTCGAAAATATGCCTTAGTCTAGTCAATGTCTTACCATACCACTAATGTATTTCTGATTTTAACATCACAAACACCTATAATATCGCATTCAATATTGTTCCCCAACTACACTTTACTACTATCCATGCATTGATAAGCAATAAACTAGTCTCTGTTTGATTGTAGCATGAAAAGAACAATCACAAATCCATAATCCCAGTTGCCAAACAACGATATCCTCAGCGACAAACAAGACCAAATCAGCATTATCAGAATTACTATCAGCTATAAGTACACCATTATTTGCAGATTCAATCTTAATTTTCTTACCCTTCTGTTTTTCAGCTTAAGACAATCCCTTTTAAGATGCTTCATCTTGCCACAAGTTCCAACAGGCAGCACCACCAGTTCTAAATTGTTGCTGTATATTCATTCATGTTCATACTATTTCTGCTAACACCAAGTATTGGTTGTTCCACTATATTCACCTACTAAAGCAGTAAACACAGATTCATCAGTTCTTTTCTATGGATACTCTCATCTGCGCGAATTAAATCTTGAATCACATCAAACGGTTAAACGTGGTCAATTTGAGAGGAATTACTAACAGCAGTAACAGTAGTATTTTAACTATCAAGTAATGAGAATAATAGAATAATGCACATACCTCAACTTTAAAGCCAATATCAATTGGAACCACATTTGACTAATAATCACAATGATTCCTTGAATATGCCGCTCATCATTAAGGTTAACAGACGGTCACATCAAATAGACATTTGTTGATCGCAAAAAAAACTTTTTATGACATATGTGATCAGGGCTTTCATCAAATCACAGTGTTTTCTCTTTGACGATATAAAATGCGAAGTTATGAGCCAACGTTAGCCTAATAATATCCTATTACTCGGGTCGATCCAGCAATTTGAAGTATAATTTCATTTGATACAGCATAATCCTCCATTTGCATCTTTTAGAAAATCAAATCTTTCCCATCAAATATGGTGATTTTCACTTTAACTTCCTTTGTTAC
Source organism: Psidium friedrichsthalianum (assembly GCA_019149425.1). Classification (NCBI taxonomy): domain Eukaryota; kingdom Viridiplantae; phylum Streptophyta; class Magnoliopsida; order Myrtales; family Myrtaceae; genus Psidium; species Psidium friedrichsthalianum. The sequence goes on from JAGVVM010011405.1 coordinate 10,567, forward strand.
CATTGGATTCGCTTCATCTTTAGCAAGTCCCCCCCTGATATCAATTGTTTGCATGGAATAGCGATCAAACAGAACAAGAAAAATAAATTGGACACCAATTTACGTGGTTGTCATAAAACTCTACGTCCATGGTGAGGCAGCAAAAAATTCCACTATAAATTAAGTAATACAATGAAGATTACAAACTCCACTGAGTAACTCACTACTCTCGGTGTTTCCCAGCTCCAAATTCATCAAATAACGCACACAGTGTTTAGTCATCAAATTTCTTCGTGAAAAAAACTCTCATTTCACGGATTCATTACACAAATCTAATGACAAGATTTATTTTGGTTCCAAAACTTGAATACTTTCGGTGTAATTCCACAAGAAACCTGGCCTGACGAAGACCCCTGTCAGCGTCCAGCACTATGGAATTTGATCACCCACGGCACTCCGACAGAAAAAACGGTGCTTCTTCTTGGTCTGAAGTCCCTCTGGCAGAAAAACATTATATATGCTATAATATAAATAAAACCAATTTTGACAGATTCATGGACAAATTCTTGCATTGGACTTTCCAGTTTCGGGCCACAGGAATCCAACGCACGGTGTACTCCAGCAGGGATATTTCAAGTCGAAATATACACACACACAAAACCTTTACTTTTCCCTTTTGGATTAACTTCGAGGACTTCAGCGAGGAAACTGATTTTCGTATATTCAGCTTTGCTTGATTTCGTACGTTCACAGAAATTCTGATTTATTTATTCATGTTCAGAAATTCATATTTTTGCCTTCGCGCTCAAACTCGAAATATATTTTTAACAAATATGATACTGAATATTGCTTCGTGTCAAGAGACTTTCATGCCGTGTATTATTTGTTAGTACCCTTTTTCTCTGCTTCACGGTGCGGATTGATTCATGAACCGAAACCATGCAGTGTTGCCAGGATGTCATAGGAACCGCAATTGTTCTGATCGAATTCTACGTTCCGTTCTTTCTGAACCAGGAGCACTTCAGTTAAAGCCAATTTGTGATATAAAGCCACAACTTTCAGTCAAATGAATTCCCCTTTTTTTTGCCCTTCTCATGCCACTTTGCAGAAGGTCTTCAAGTTAGATACGATCCTTTCGCCAGCTAGAAACATTCCCTACTCTGGAGGCAGAAGGCAAGTTGGGGGTCTACTTATAGAGTTACCAGCTTGCAATTCTGATACAACATTCACCGCGAAGGACAAAAAAGGGAAGCCGATCAAGCCTAACCCGACGGATCAATCGCAGTTATTATTGCGCCGTCTCCAAAAGTTAGGAATGGCTAAGACCATCTACTACTTTGGATACAGCAGCAGTAACTTAAAATGGCCTTAATGCAGTAACAATAGCGGTACATCAAAAGTACTCCCTCAATTGTCCGGTTCTAGGAATAAAGCAAACTAGGTGGGCTCAACACTACAGGAAGCTCCAGCTCAATATAAGTTAGTGTAGAGTAATCTCTTTGCCCCAAAAAAGAGCGATTACTTGCACCATTTAAAAGCAAGACGACGAACTTAGAGGAATCAGGGATGATGAGAAAGAGAAAAGCCAATGTTGATCTTTCGCCCATTGAGATAGACCAAGAGATGGCGAAGAAGGCGGAGGAAGAGGGAGCAGAAGAGCCGTTGAGTCCGAAAGCTCGTCTGTTCCATGCACCTGGATGAGCTGTTGCGTCATATCGATATTGGGTAGTCGAACGAAGCTGAACGTGGATGCCATCAAAGCTGGTTTAGAGCACCCGCCGCATCCTCACTTCTCCGACATCCTGGTAAATCATTTAACAGCTAAGACGTGACGGTTATGACGGTGATAAATTTCTTGGAACCGTCTGTGAATCTAAAAGAATTGCGAATGGAGTTTTTTCTATGTTCAAGTATCAATTTAAGTACCGTCGCCTTGTCGAACTTGGTTCTTTTTTTCGACGTTAATGTGTGGAAGAGCAGTCCTTAACTATCTGATAAGCGAGGATTGTAAAATTTGTTTGCTCATCATATCACTTTTTAGCTAGCATAATCAAGCAACCATTGTTTCTCTGCTTGTGTAAACATGCTGAAACATGAACAAACATGATGATCAATGTCAATATGAAGAGAACTGTTGCGTTAGGTCATGGATGATAAGAAGCGAGGAGAGATGAAATGGCGAAAAACCAAGATCGACGTGGATAACCACGTGATCGTCCCGCATATAGACCCTGACAGCGTCGAATCTCCGGACAAGTTCGTGGAAGACTACATTGCGAACCTGACAATGACCCCCATGGACTTGTCCAAGCCACTTTGGGAGCTCCACCTCCTCAACATACAGACCTCCGATGCCGAGGCCGTAATCATCCTCCGCTCTCATCACTCCATTGGCGACGGCGCATCCCTCATGTCCTATCTCTTCGCCAGCTCTTGCCGCAAACCATCTCTGCCTCATAAGTCGTCACTTATGGACAATAAAGAAATCAAGAAAGTCGGTTTCCGCAAAAGGAGGGGGTTCCTCAACATGGTGAGATCGAGTTTGCCAATGTTTTGGAATACATTCATAGGTGTTTGTTTGTGGCTGGCGACGGCACTCTTTCTGAAAGACACGAAGACGCCAATCAAAGGGGGCGCGAGGGTGGAGCTCAGCCCTAAGAGGTTTGTCCGGAGGACATACATTTTGGATGATATAAAGCTAGTGAAAAATGCCATGAACGTGGTACGTATAGACATCTTGTGCTTTTTTTCTCTTTGTTTCCAATGCTAAATGCATCAATTTGGTCATGCAAGAATCTCATCCTCTTAACCCTTTTCCGTGCAAACTCGCCGGCAACATTTTGCGCTTCGCTGCTCATGGCTGATGCACACCAAATCAGACCGTCAACGATGTTTTGCTCGGAATAACAGAAGCCGGTCTTTCCCGCTATCTCAACAGAAGATATGGTTGGTCTATCTTAATTTTCTCCCTCTTTTGCTGACAGTTCTGGTTGATGTTGAACAGGCAACATTCGTTTAAAGAACTACTTGTATATTAATTTGGATCTTTAGCACGCAGCTTGGATCACAAGTATTGTATGATGGATCTCGCTCTACCATCTGCTTTTAATCACTTCATACATACATCAGCAGGAGAGGAGGATGAAGCTATCAGTGTTTCTGCTAAGAAGGACAACCTTCCCAGAGATATACTTCTCCGGGCAACACATTATGTGAACTTGAGAATCCCACTGACCGGCACCGGATCAAAGGTACAAAACTTGTTTCCGTGGGACACAAAGATGAACATCGTTACCATAATCTCGACGAAACATAGTATGGTCTACCGATTATGGGGACTAAGCCTATCTCTATTCGGTCATTTCGACCTTTCACATCTTGGTTGTTTGCCCAATTCTAAGCAGGCTTCGGCTCATACTGAGGACGGGCACAAAATCAAGGTCGTGACAGGTACTAGGGTCGGTTATATCCTCCTCCCTTTCTCCATAGCCATGCGAAATGACCCTCTCAAATATATCCACGATGCCAAATCTGCCATGGATCGGAGAAAGTCGTCGCTCGAAGCTTCCTTCTCATTGTACATCACGGGCTTCCTCCTCAAATACTTTAGCTTTAAGGTACGTAAATATTCCTAGATAGAAGGTTCACAGTGTGCGCACAAAACAAACACGAAAAGAATCACACGGAGTTTGAACTTCTGGTAGCATGATTTGCAGGCATTAGCTGCGCTGTACTACAGAATACTCTCGAACACGACAGTGACATACACGAACATGGTCGGATCGTTGGAAGAGGTGGATTATCACGGGCATCCCTTGGCCTACATTGCCTTCGGCACTTATGGGTACCCGCGGGTAAGCATTTAGATCAGTAACAAGTTCTTGGCAGGACAGTTAAAACATGATCTTTTCTTCACCTGCCGAAGTTCAATCATTTCAGCTTGCTGATGCTACTTCTTTCTGGTATTGCAGACACTGTCGATTCACTTCATAAGCTACATCGAGAAGATGATGATGCTCATAGCGGTTGACGAGGGCGCTGTTCCGGATCCTGACCAGCTCTGCGATGACATCGGGGCAGCTCTTCAATCGGCCAAGGATGCTGTGATTCAAAGGGGGCTCGTCAACTAGTCACTGGATGTCATCTTTGCATTTTTTTCCCAAGTTGTTTCTCAGAAAAAATCTCATGTTGAAGTTGAACTCGTGACTTCGATTTTGTTCCCCAGAGGTTTAAGAACACATCCATACGTCTAGGGGACGAGATTGAGGAAGAATTAAAGATGTCTCCTTTATATGGTAACATTGTGATTGATCCACGTATCTTTCTATGTATCTATGGCAAAAACATATATTTGTCGGCTTAATACCCAAGTAAACTCCAACTTCAGTATTTGTGCCGATTATATTCGAAAATTTTTTTGTCTCATAAAAAACTCCCAATGTTTAAACCCCAAATTTTAGCATTTGTCTCAATTATATCCAAAACTTTTTTTATCTCATAAAAAACCCTCAAGTTTTATTTTTATCTCAATTCTATTACCGTCAATCTTGTGTCATAATCATCCTTAGTTAATCCTACGTGGTTCCAATTTTCTCGATGAACTTACTAATGAATCTTCGCAATTCAAAAATGGCAAGTTTCAGGGATGATGAGATTTGAGATCTTTCGTTCAAATAATCAGATCTCCAGAATTTGAAACGCAACGTTTTGAGTAGCTTTGTATCTCCCGACAATTTATAATAGAAGTAGGCAACAAAAGATAAGTTTGAGATTTTTTTCACGTCAGTTTTGCTGAAGTGTAATTCATTAACGAGTGAAAATGCCACATTGGATTAACTAATGATATTTCTAAACGAAGCACTAATGGTGGTAGCATTGGGACAAAACTAAAACTTGGAGATTTTTTATGAGACAAAAAAATTTTTTGGATATAATTGAGCCATGTGCTAAAGTTGGGATTTTTTGGGTATTAGGCCGGTAGATTTAGGACAAAAGTAAACCTTGCGCATTTTTTATGAGATAAAAAAAAGTTAGATATAATTGGGACAAATACTAAAGTTGGGCGATTTTTTGGGTATTGAACCTATATTTGTCTCGCTTTTCTTATGTTCCATAATTGCCCTTGCAATAAAATAATATAAAAAGAAAACAATATCCAATTCTCTTTTGCATGCCAATTCACAGATTTTTCGATCTCTTTAAAATGAATGATTTCTTTATTCATATTTACGATTCTACAATAACCAAGGTATACAAGCAGATGTTTAGCATTTGGTTACCGCCAGTATATTTTGCGTAAAAGCTTTCTTTCTAGAAAGATTTTGCCTTGAATTGAATTGAAGTTCCTTGCTTTCACTTTTGGGCCGTGAGGTGCCGATTTTGCCTGTAGCTTTGTTGGGTTATAGGCTTGCAAACTATATAGTCTCAATCATTTATCTCAAAATTTTTTAATAATTTTTTCTGTCTTTTTTTTTCTTTTATCTTTTGATACACTACTTTTTTAATTCTATGTACAATTACAGTCTAAATATCAAGACATTTCTTAAAAGATATACTTCTTAAGTCTGTTGTGGCGCACGTTAAAAAAGACTCTTAGCTATTAGTTGTGATTTTTTTTTTCAAAGTATAAGATAATGTGAAAAGATAAGAACTTTTATTTCAGGAACTAGCTTGAAAGTTAGAAGGATATATTACATTTTAAAAATATACCGATATCTTCTAACTAATAATTCTTCTTTTAGGAGGAACAACAATATTAGGATGAAACGAGTTTTTGACTTAATAAACTTACTAGTCTTTAGGTAAACGTGTGCACAATTAGTTTTCAGTTCGTATGTAATATAACAAACAGATAAGAAAATTTGGAACTTTAATTGGAGGGTTATTAAATGAGGGAAGCATTTAAACTATGTGAAGTTAGTTATTGCATTGTAAGAACAATTAAGGAAAAAATTTTTTAAGGAATTTTGTGGTCGAAAAAATTCCATTCATTAATCAAAATGATACTCGAGAGGTACATCATAGAAGGCTTTAAAGCAGAGCAAATTCTAAATAACTATTGAAAAAAGCAAATACCAAAGCACATTTTGCAGTTAGAAGCAAACTCATATCTTTTAAAAAAAGATACGTCACTGTAAACATTTAGCTAATCAGTAGATTTAGTGATGCGTATATATCGAGAACTTCTGTACCATTTGCAATGGCTTGCTTCCTAGTTATATCATGAATATTTTAGATAAAACCCTTTAAGAATTAGAAAGACTAGTAGAAAGACTAGTATGCTATGATGTTTGATCTGATCGAAATTTTGATTTTACAAATTGGAAATGAGAAATTGTTATCCTATGAATCGAATTAAGATGCCGCTGCGCATTTAAATTCGATGTCCTCATCACCATCGCTAAGCAGTAACACTAACATCAATGTATTGAAAGAACATAAATCAAATACGTGAAAGGAACTTTTAGATTTTTAAATAGTTCTAATTTGGGAGAATAAAATTCCTGAATCTAGACCTAAATTTAAATCAGAAGAGGAGAATAGCATAACCTCAAAGAGTTTGTTGTGCCACGTCACAAAATGGATTTTAACAATTGCATTTTCTTAGTGAAAAGTGGATATTTAATTCCTCAAAAGCTTTTTGACCAAAAAAGAAAAATCCTTGAAATCTGAAATTGCCTAACAATTGGAGTAATACGTGTATGATGGTTAAATAGGAAATCCAAAAGTAAGACAAAATCTAATTTTGACTAAAACACTTTAATATATGGATTGATATAAAATGTGTAATATAGGATTATGGTACCTAATTTATTCAGACGACGCTAAATAAGGGCAATGCCTGTAAACAAAATCGAAATGTGTTTCTTTGCTTTCTCGCCAAAATATAAACTATTATCCAAATCTCAGAAAATTATAAAAAGAAAGAATATACTAACACGTGTCAACACTTGATTGTTGCGCAAGTTTTATGATTTTTGGATCAGAAAAAAAAAGTGGCATAAGTGTGTGAGCAGCTAGATTCAAATTAAACAAAAAGTAAAAAAGTAAAAATCAATCCAAACAAGCCTAAATAATGAAATGAATTTTTTTTTAAAATGAACATACATTTCCATACTAAGATTAATCATATATGTCTTTGAAACCCTTTCTTTCATTAGTCGGTCTATAAGAAATTTCCTTCACCAAGCTCGTGCCATGATAATGTGGACGTAGATTTGAACTAGAGGACTCAAGTTGATGTAATTGCAATTTTGGAAACTTAGGCGGCGCTTCGTGATTTCAGTAAAGTTGGGGGACTTGACAGCAAAACCACAACCTTCTGGAGTTCTCCACGACGACGAGCGATTCAACAAGTCGTCAAAACCCCTTCAATTTCTTCACCCTTTAAACCCCCCCAGAAATCATTCCGCTCTCACTCTTAACACGCCGAGCTGAGTGTGGCGATCCGATTCGCAGAGCGTGGCGAAGGACAATCTAGATTCGATTTCTCCGGAGCTCACCCGTTCATGGCGATTATATCCGACTATCTGGAGGAAGAAGAGAAGCGACCGGAGGCCAAGCCTTCGGCCTCCTCCTCCTTCTCCTCTTCTGCGGCGGAGTTCAGCGCGAGCTTCGATCCGTCCAGCCCGCTGGGGTTCATCGAGAAGGCCTTCGAGTTCGTCGCCGAGCGGAGCGATTTCCTCGCGAAGGAGACGGCGGAGAAGGACGTCGCGGCGGTGGGT
>JAGVVM010011406.1:0-19535 GCA_019149425.1 Psidium friedrichsthalianum
ATTTCCTTGGAAGGTAAGGAAATTATTCCTAACTATTCGATTTTCCTTACTCTTCAATGGCGGCAATGTGTACTTCATTCCATCATTCACCAGATTATACTGATTACTCCTCCCTGAATTCTGCGCATCTACGTCATATTGCCATGGCCTTCCAAACAACATGTGACATACATCAATATCTACCACATTGCAATATAATTCATCATGATACTTATCAATGGAGAATGGAATCCTATACCGTTCAATCACCCGAATGCTGTCCACTCCAGATTTAATCCACCCCAGCGTATATGGATAAGAATGTTTCTCCATAGGTACTCCCATCTTCTTTGCTGTCTCCTTTTCGATAATATTCTCAATGCTACCACTATCAATAACCACAACAAAAATTTTACTTAGAATGGTGCACCTTGTTCGGAATAATTGATGGCGCTACGAACCATCCTCTCGTTTTGGAGCTATCATTATCCTGCACACCACGCAATTTATCTCCTCCTCTTCCTCATCATCAAAGTCTTTCTCCTCATCATCTGGCTCACAGCAATATCCATCTTCCTCCTCTTCTCACACTGTTGTGTTTACTATCTTCCTATGAGGGCACTCATTGGATCGATGCCTTGGTTGATTACATCTGTAACACTTTATTGTCGCCGGTTTCCCATATAGATTCGGGTTTGCAGTTTTTTGCGCTTGCGTTCCCTTGTCCCTCCCCTCGTTCATGGGATTCTTTCTTATTGCTTTATTCTCAAAACGTCGCTCCATGTTAGAGCGATTATAGGGTCCGCTCTTCCCTATTGAACTGCTCGCAGTATTATCTCTAAAATTATCATAGCTGCCTCTTCTACCTCTTTCTTGCAGCATCGGTTCTGCCTTCATCGCCATATTTTTTGTTTCAAATAGATTTCGCAAAACCCGTACCCCTATTTTATCTCGAATGAAGGGCTTCAACGCATCGAGATATCTGGCCACCTGCTGTCCCTTTGTCTCCAACAGGTTATTTCACTTTGTCAATCTCATAAATTCCGTCGCATACTCATGCATAGTTCGATTATCCTGCTGGCATTGCTGGTACTGTTGATAGGAACTCCTGCTTCAGTAGCCTCCTCATTCTAGGCCAAGTTCTAACTCTCTCTTTTCCTTCTCAATCCCTTTTATTCTGCAATCTCTCCCACCATGGAAATGTACCCCCCTTCGATCTACAGGCCACTAATCTAACCTGTTTCTCACTAGGGATCTTCATGTAATCGAAGAACTTATCAACATCAGCAATCCAATCCGAAAAATCTTCGATTCCCAGATTTCCATTAAAATAAGGTACATCGATTTTTGATTTAAAGCCGTTACCTTCACGAGCATTGTAACGTCGTCTTCCATAATATTCCCTACGGAATCGCCCATAGGAACGTCTGCCTTTATAGTTAGCACGCTCTTCATTAGTAAATTCGCCTTCCTCTTCTTTCTCCGAGCTCTCTGAAAATAAAGGGTTATTTTGTCTGCGGATAGGAACAAGCCCATCAATAGGATCACTGCGAGCAACATTTGCCCCCGACCTTCTGTCATGTTGTCTATTCTGATTCACATCAACACTGAGAGTTTCAAATCGATCTGCTATTTCATCAAATCATTCTTCGATGTGATGAAGCCTGTGATCAATTCGTTCTTCTAGGTGTTCCATTAAATGCTGCTCCAAACGTTGCAGCGCATCATCCCCAAGGATCAGAGCTCCAGTCTCCTGAGCATCATCGCGAAGACCACCGTTTCTTTCGCCGGTCGCCATAGGCTCTGAGACCAACTGACGCAGCGATGATACCAACTAACACAGTGCAAACGTAACAAGAAACATAAAAAAAAAGGAAAATCTTAAATTTAATAATCAATATTCTATTCCATCCCTACTTGGAAAATGCCTTTTATATGAGGCGTGAAACATAATCCTAATAGGTCTCTAACATAAAGCCCAAAATTACAAAATTGACATTAATAGCAAAATTAATAAAAAATAAAAATAAATAAATAAAAATTCAAAAGCCCAACTAAATGACCTCGAATCGCCGAAATCCATTTTCAGTCACAACCAAAGGTAGTGAGTATTGATTAGGAGGCCGTTTCGTTTCGACCGACCGAATTTGAGTTCCAACCTTGCCAACTCCCGGGTCCTCTGGTACTATGCACATCATGCTCCTTTCGACTTCCATCGAAATTTCTGCATGCCCAATCAATCCAAGAATATATCGCTAATACTTTTTACATCATAGATGAAGAGGTGCAACAACAGCAAGAAATGCACGCGAAATTTCCCAAAGCCGAGGTACTGACAAGAGCGCAGAGAATAGTGGTCGAGCTCAACAGTGACATTTCCAAGAGAATGATCAAGCAAAACGAGTATGTTCTTGTTTTGGGCTACGCTCTGTGTGTGCGCGCTTTGTCGCTGGGCAATGGCAAGGCTCGACCTTGCCCAGATCTACGAGGTCGAGCCTCGCTGTGACTGGGTGAGGCCTCGCTCGTGGTCGGCAGGAGTTGCCAGCCGCTGGTCAGGGCGCAGGGACTCGTATTGGCCATTGTCGGCGATGGTGGGGCCGCACAGCCCTTGCCACCTAATTTAATGCAACCCCCTTTATTTTTTAATTTATTTATTAGTTAATTTTTAATTTTAAATCCATGTGGACTTCTAGTGAGCCACGTCGGGGTCACATTGGATTTCTAGCAAGCAAATCAGAGTTGTCACTTAAATGATTATTTTAAACTTTGATACTACAGTGAGCGTTGTATACAACTTATGATACTTATAGTGTCCTTCTTCCGTCAAATTTCAATATCATCAATCAACTCATGCCTAATTCTCATGCAAAGCACAACGGTTTTTTTGGGCGAAAAGTTTAGGTGTCAATACTTGTCCGCTACTTACGGGCACTTTTATTAGATTACCAGCTTTCTTTGATGACTTGCCAACTATAATCTTTTCTCATCTTTACCAACTTTTATTTTCCTTTTTCATCATCACCTTATATTTAACAATTCTCATATAAATTTATCAATCTTTATTTGAGTGATTTATTATCATTTTTTAATTAAATTATCAACTAATTTTGAATTAGCCAATATCGTTTGAGTTGCTCATCGATGTTTATTTTTTTAATTTATCAATTTTTATTTACTGTTTGGCAACTCTTAAATTTATAAACACTTTTGTAACTTCATCAATCTTTACTTTTGCAATATATCAACTTTTCTACCGCTAGATTGTCAACCTGTTTGGGTCTATCAATTATCATTTGAATTACTTGCTAACATTTATTTAGTTTTCTTTAAACTCACCAAGTTCTATTAGTTAGCAACTTTTACTGGTCTACTCATCCTCTAAACTTGTAAGGTTTTATTTTTAGAAATTATTAACCTTGAATGGTTACCAACTTTCTCTTTCTAACCCACTATTTTTGTCCTACCAACTTTTTTTTAGGGCAATTTATTTGATTTTTTTTAAATTATTAACTTCTCTTATCTTTACCAACTTTTATTTTACTTTCTTACCAATGACTTAAATTTACAAACTATCACCTGAAATTTTACAAGTTTTTCTCTGGTTAAGTTACCAACTAATTGAGAAACTTACCTAAAAAGTCCTAAACTTATTGCATTTGTACCACTTCAGTCCTAAACATTTTAATTATGTTAATTTAGTCCCAAGCTTTTGGACAATTTGTTAATATAGCCATTCTAGCCAATTTCTACCGGAAATTGTTAAGTGGATGCTAGCTGTTCTACGTAAGTTATTGATAATAAGATGAATGCAAGTCTTTAAACGATAAACAAAGTTGGCAAGTTAAAATATATGAAATAAATTTTAAAAACAACTTAAATGAGAGTTAGAAATCAAATATAGGGGTGGTAAATGAATAGGATAAAAGGTGGTGTGTCACACTAATTTATATTGGTAAACTCTAAGAAGTTAGTAAAATTTTGAGGCGTTTAAGAAAATAAAAGGGAAAATTCCAAGTAAGGGCCTGAAGTGTTCTCATAATAAAAGGGAAAATTCCAAATAAGGGTCTGAAGTGTTTTCATTCTCTCAAATAAGGGTTTGCAATAAATTTTATTTCAAATAAGGACTTGAAGTGTCCTCATTTTCTTGAATAAGTACATGAAGTAAACTTATTTCAAATAAGGGCCTCTCCGGCTACCGGTGATGCCCTTATTTTCTCGAATAAGTAAATGAAGTGAATTTTATTTCAAATAGAGCTTGAAGTGATTACATCAGTCTCAAAGAAGAGCTTGACATTCAAGCTAGTCAAGAGCATTTTTTTGTCTATTACTTTATTTTTTTTTTTCAGTTTTTCCTTTTTTTTATTTTTTTCCTTTTTATATTTTTTTCTTTCATTGGCCACTGGTGATATCCAAAGGTGGAGGCTAACCTCATTGACCATAGGCAAGCCTTGGGTGAGCCTACCCTTGAAAGCCACAGGTGATGCTGTTCCTCACTAGATCTAGTTGAGGGCTGACCCTCACTAGATCTAGCTAAAGGTCGCATTGCTTGTGGCTGGCTAAGGCCTAGGTGAGGGTCCTAACCCTTGCTAGTGGTCGGTGAGGGCTTACAAGCCCTCGCCAATCACAGCAAAGGAAATACGGAAAGGAGAAAAAAGACAAGAAAAAAGAAAATAAAAAAGAAAAATAACATAAATAATTTAGAATTAAGATTGTCTTTAAAATTAAAATTGCCCTTGATAGGCCAAAATATTTAGCCGGTTGGCATCAGTCGCATATTTGAAATTGCCATGGCCACTTTATGCGATGCCCTCATTTTCTTGATGGAAGTGTTCTTGCCGCCGGTGATGCTCTCATTTTTTCAAATAAGTAAATGAAGTGGACCTTATTTCAAATAAGGGTTGAAAGTGGTTATATTAGTCTCTAAGAAGGGCTTGACCTTCAAGCTGATCAAGGGCATTTTGGTCTTTTACTTTTTTGAATTTTTTCATTATTTCCTTTTTCTATTTTTTTTTTAACCAGCCACTAGCTATGTCTAAAGGGTGAGGGCCACCCTTGCTGGCCACATGCAAGCCTTGGGTGAGGCTGCCCTCGAAAGCCATAGGTGAGGCTATCCCTCATCAGATCTAGGTGAGGGTCGCCTCACCTAGATCTAGTTGGTGAGGGCCGCAACCCTCGCCTATGGTCGGTGAGGGCTTGCAGGCCCTTGCCTAGTCATTCGCAAGGGTTGTTAGGCCCTCATCGGCTACAACAAAGAAAAAAAAATAAATGAGGAAAAAGACAAGAAGAAAGAAAAATTAAATACAGAATAATTTAGAATTAAAATTGTCTTTGGATGAAAATGCCATTGACCAACCGAAATATTTAGCCGGCCGTCGTAAATCACTTATTCGAAACTGTTATAGTCACTTCAAGCTCTTATTTGAGATTGATATGTCCATTTCAAAATCTTATTTGAAACAAGGTTTATTTCGTGCATTTATTTGAGGAAATGAGAGTACTTCAGACCTTTATTTGGAATTTTTCCAAAATAAAAATTTGGTAACTTAACAGTGAAAGTCAGTAGAATGAAAATTTAAAACTTTGGCAAGTTACTTAAATGACACTAGGCAACACGATAAATTTTTAGTAATTGTTAGTAAGTTGCATACTAACCAACAATTATTTTCATGTTAATCGCCACGTGCTCCTCCACTTCATGTTCTTGCCAAGAAAGTGATTGGATTTCGATCGAAGTGTATTAATTCATCTAGATATCGGAATTGAAAATTCGAGAACTAGATCGCGAAATCCAAAACTCCAGCAACCGGTGACGGGATTAACCCGAATTAAAATGCATGCAAAGTGGACCTCACACTAATCAAACTCTTATTGATCCATCTCACTAAGTTGGTGTAAAATCTTTGCATCTACAAATAAATGGCAATAGACAAACTAAGCATTGGGTTTGGCTGGTACATCTTCTTCCTGGCAAACCACAAGGCAATTGCAAAGCTGCTGGCTGGTTCCCTGTGGTGTACATATGCACTTCTGCGGCATCGCGCTGGCCCCGAAATCGTTCAAGAACTTGAGAAAACACTGATAGTTCCCGTCATCTCCGCACGTGCCGTCATACGTCTTTTCTTTCCGGCAAAACGTAGGATCTCCTGAAAAATCAAACAAAGAAAAGAAGGGAAAAACCAAATCGGAGAGGTTTTTGTCCACCAAGCGTCGAGAAAACTATCCTTTCCATCCCCGTACTTGTAATGAACTTTCATCTTGCAAAATGTGGCATATGAGATTTATCTTTCTTTTCTTTTTTATGATAATTGGAGATGAAATATGATAATTATACCTTTGGAGAGATCAACCAAATTGGCGATAAGAACTAGTGCGAGCACAGAAAGGAGTACGGATTTCCTCATGATGTTTTTCTTTCTTGGGGCCTTCGGTTGTAGCGTTAGCGTATGCTGCGTTATTGTGACAATTTGCCCTAGACTTCTGAAGTGTGGGTGAAACAAGACAGTTATATATAAGGGACATTAATGGGAATTTGCAAATGTGACTATAAAAAGGTCAAATTTTTAATTTGTTACCTGTTTATTCATATTCGGACTTTGCTTTCTTATGGGAAGGAGTTAAATTTCTTGATTTCTTTCTATTGAATCACTTGATTGTGGATGAAATTTGAGGCGTTGACGTGGCATCATCCGCATTGACGTGGACAATTTTTAGTAATATATTTTTATTTATTATTTTTTTTCAAAACCTACTACTACTGTGGCAGGAGAGCTTCGGCAAGGGTGAGGAGGCCTCGCTCAGCCTAGGTGAGGCTGGTCGGGGGTTATGAAGCCCTCCTCGGCCATAGTAGCAGTAGGCTTTTTAAAAAAAAAATAAAAAAAATAAAAAAAAATATTATTAAAAATTATCCATGTCAGCATCGGCCGGCAGAGTGGACTGAATTAGTATAATTACAAAATATTTAGAACTCAAAAGTTAGAAAAAGTTTAGGACTAATTGACAAAATTGCAATATGTGTAGCACTTTTTTAGTAATTTTTCCCGTAAAAAAGAAATTTTCTTTTGGAATGATGAAAAGATTTCACTTAAAATGCGTTAGGTTTTCCTGTGAACTTAAAAATACTAACAAATAAGTTTGTTAGTCTCTCAAATTTGGGAATATTCCTTTTCATCAACTTATATGTTATAACTATCGGAGAAAAGTATTTGTCGTGATATTCAGGGAAAAGTATATGTTATAACTTATATGTCATAATTTTTCCTTGATTTCATGTTTAAGTAATTTGGGATCTTTCTTAAAACAACATATTTTGCTGGATTTATTTGAGAATCACATTATTCCCATTAATTAAACGGTTCACATAGAGTTATGTGATTCACATATGATAGTGCGCGCATTCACACACACACATATATGAATAAGATTGAACATTACGTGCTTTCCATTAATACTCAAGAAAAATGACTCAATCTATATGATTCCCATATGTTTCGTTTTCTGTCATTTTAACCACGACGACGACGACGACAACGACGATAATAATAATAATAATAATAATAATAATAATAATAATATATTAACTATGTTTCCTTCTTTGTGACTCATGTCTTCAACGCTTGCGTTTCCTTTTAGACCGATTCTTGGTGAAAAAATTTTCCTTTCTCGACTTTACTGATCTGTATAAGTTCATGGACACCGTGGTTCTCGTCGCTAATGCATCACGTAAGGCCTTCTTGTTTTTCTTTCTTATTATTAACTAGTTTGCGCTGCCCGTTACTTTTTGTGCATTTTAGTCACCCAATTTAAGAAATTATTTTATTTACATTTTGCGATTCAAATCATTTTTTTCACCAAGTGATCTATATCTGCCTTCACAGCCACCAAGTTCATTCACCGATCCATATAATTCATCCGTTTCGGCATCCATAAATGCTTCGGTATGCTCTCTTTCATTCCCATAAACTGCAAGAGAAAGTATGTTTAATGCATAAAATCGGAAAAAGTGCACATGAAGTGTCAAAATTTGTTTATGGCGCTTATTTCAATGCCAAAATTTTTTGCTAGTTGCCGAACTGATTACGTGGCACTTATTGTTAAATTTTAATATTACATAGCAAAATTTTTAAAATTTCAGTCCACATGGAGTCCATGTGGCAATTTTTTTCTTCGAAATTCAGCCCACGGGGCAAATTATTTTAAAAAATTCAGTCCACCTGGACAATTAAACTTAAAAATAAGGAAATTACATTAAATTTAAAATAAGTTAAAAAGCTAAAAAAAATTAAATTTTTTTAATCCCAAATCTCCAGTCATTACCAATAGGTGTGAACATGCCATTCACCATTGGTGTTCTTCTGAACCAAACCGTGCTGGCGAACAACACTCGACAATCTTTAAGACGCATAAGATTTCATGTTGAGTCCAGGATACCAATACACATTGAAGGTTCACTAATCAACTATCGGATCTGATCCCGCTGCTGTTGACAACGCCACAAAAGTGCAATGCCTTCATAGTGGGGAGATTTAAGGTGGAGCTCATAGCTTGAGTCCTTTGACAATCTAGTTGGACATACCTTTATTAAAAAAACTTGAGCAATTGAGTTATGCATCGGCTAGGTATTATTAATTGTTTCTTTTAGCTCTAGGTATCTAGTTGACCCCATCTAACGTAATTTCGCAAGAGCTTTCTCTGTCCCATTTCCTCTCTCTACGAGCCAAAATCGTCTCAATGCTATAGCTTAACTTGAATAAAGTAACCATCAATAATTGCACTATTTACTTAGCACCGACTTGATGAAGAACAAGAGCCAAAGTCAGACATCAGATTTTTACCCTACAAAGACGCTAGATTATATTGTATAATATCACATCCATCACATGCAATTCACCAACCATCACTAAATGTATTCAACTTCAGGTCCCAATCCTAAAGCTTGTAATTATGCAAAAGCCCTGTACTACAACAATACGGACGAACTATGTAGCCAAATCATGTTAATAGATCAAAGAGCACAACATTGAGGCATTAAGAGCCACAATTTCCGTCATTAAGCAAGAAGAAAATTTGATTTTGAGACAATTCAGCAAAAAAAAAAAAAACAAAAACATAGCTCGGCGACAAACCATTCAAACTCAATGAGAGAGAGAAAGAGTAATCGACGGAGGACCATCTACAGCTAGGAAGATTTCGGTCACTCAGGCAAACGACTATTAATTTTTTTAGGGCTTCCTAAGATGATTGTTGTAATTGTTAAAACAATTTTCAAGTTTGAGCTCGTCAAATAAAGCCTGACCCGAATTGAAGCGGTTAAAATTATCGGCTGCATAAAAAGTAAAGTACATGAACTCTTCTTGGTCGTGAAATAAATTAATAGGAGGGGCTAAAACATTATGTCCCTGTTAGTGTGGTTGGAGAGCCTCGCAGCCTCAAGCTCGCCTGACCGGCGAGGCTGAGGCTCGGCCGCCGAAATCTAGCGAGCTTGAGCCTCGCCCACTGGTGGCGAGGCTTGGTGGCCGATTGTTGGTTGCCAGCTGTAGCTATGGCCGGGCTAGATCTGAGAGACGACCTGCTTGCCAATTGTCGCAATCCCAGAGCTCCTCAAGGTGGCGACCATGCCAAAGCTCTCTTCTCTGCATGCTGATGAAGAAGATGATGGATGGAAGAGAGAGATATGACAGTTCAATGGCTAGTTGAAGAAGAAAGGTAGAAGACAAAAAATAAAAATAAAATAAAACAATAAAAATAAAAGAAAATAAATGGAAAAATCAAATTTTAAAAATAAAAAATAAAAGGGAAAAAATTTAAAAATTTAAAAAATTATTAAAAAGTGTGTATGGTGAAAATTGATTTTCCATACCAAACAGTGGAAAATATTTTCCATTTTATTTTTAGGTTTTAAGCAAACACTGAAAAATATTGTCATTTTTCTAAAAAATGACTTCTTCGAAAATATTTTCCAAAACGCTACATTTTTCATGAAACAAATAGAGCCTAAGATTTGTTAATTCCTTTATGAGATTGAGAGATTATTTTATGAGATTTTCTCGGCTAAACACTCTGTTAGTTATAAATTTGTGTAATTGGGATTGAAAAATATTGAGAGTAAGTGACTCGAGTATGGTTGTAATCTTTGTTGTATCATTTGATCTATAGTGAAATTATTTACTACTCTTCCCGTGGACATAGGTCACTTGACCGAACCACATAAATTTTGTGTCCGATTTATATTATTATTCTATTTATTTTATTGTTCGATTGCTTGCTTCCGTAACGATTAGTATCAAAGTCGGTTTGCCTGAGTTGAAGCAAAACGATGGTGACAAAAGAAGGAAAACTAAGAATCAAAAGATTTGATAGGAAAGATTTTGGTTTTTAGAAGATACATATTGAGGATTATGGGTACCAAATGAAATTGCACTTACCCTTGTCTAGAGAGAAGCTAGGATGAAGTAAATTGAATGGGAAATGTTGGATAGATAAGCGTTGGATGTTATTTGGCTGACGTTGGCTCGTAATGTCGCGTTTGACATTGTGAAAGAGAAGACTATCGCAAGTTCGATAAAAACCTTGTCGGATATATACAAAAAACCCTCTACGATTAATGAGGTCCATTTGATGCGATGTTTATTTAACTTAAAAATGGGTGAAGGTACGTCAGTTGCTAATCATGTCATTGAATTCAATGTGATTGTTAAACAGTTGAGTTAAGTTAATATTGACTTTGATGATGAGGTACGTTCTTTAATTCTATTGTCCTCACTACTTAATAGTTGGAATATTACTGTTACTGCTGTTAGTAGTTCCTTAGAGCCATAAGCTTGACACTTGATGGGTTTTGTGATTTGATTCTGAGTGACGACATCTATGTAGGAAAGAATCTGGTGAGCATGTATCCATCGCTTTAGTAAGTGAAAAAAGAGGAAGAACTAGTACACGTGTTAGCAGAAATAATATAAACCTAAATAGAAGTAGTTAATCTAGGATTGATGATGCTGTCTGTTGGAGTTGTGGTAAGAGGGGGCATCTTAGAAGGGATTGGCTTAAGCAAAAGAATGAGAAGGGAAATTGAATTAGAGTTGAGTCTACTGATAATGTTGCTTCTATAGGTGATAGTAATATGCATAGTACTGATTATTTCTTGTTTATCACTAATGATATGTCGTTTGATTGATGTATTGTGGATTCTGGTTGTTCGTTTCATGCTACACCAAATAAGAACTGGTTTAGTACTTATCAATGTATGAACAATAGTAAAGTGCGGTTGGGGAACAACAATGAATGCACTGTTGTAGGTGTTAACGATGTGAGAATCGGAATGCACGATTGTATTATGAGGACATTGGCTTGAGTAGAGGCATATTCCAAAGTTGAAGAAGAACACGATCTCCTTGAGTATCCAGATTTAGTTGGGTATCGGTATACTTCATAACCTGATTTCCTAAAAATAATCGCTTGTATCTCTTAAAATAATTAGTTAATGATAACGTTTTTGCTATCGACAACAATTAATGTCTACAAATTTTGGTAACCAATGAAAATATATTTTGTTCATTCATTTTTTTAAACGATGGAGTGATCATTTTTGAAAAAATATTTTTTAGACAATTTATTTTTGTGAAACAAATACACCATCAAATATGATTTTTTTATGGGGCAAAGCTCTGATACCATGACGAATGCTAAAAAAGTCACAAAATATCGAATTCCAAAGGTATTTATATTACATAACATGCCTCATTAGATCTATAATCTACAATTTGTAATCTTTGTTCTTTGTTGCTCATGGTGTTTGTTAGGCTGTTAGCCCAGTCCCTTACCATGTGATCAATGGATTGGAAAGGATATCAAATTTCTCCTTATTGTACTAATCTAATGAAGATATGACAAGTGGACTCTATTCAACATAATATATCAATTTCACAAACTAATCTTAATGCACTTAAATGTTATTTTCTCTTAAATTCTTTCTTCTCCCTTGCAAAAATCATATTGACTGGGAAGAAAGAGTCTGCATTTTGCTGATTAAAAACTCATGAACGTTAATTTTCTCCCTCGGAAAGCGACCACCACGTGGCACCAACCCAGTAAACGGTCCAGAATCAACGTCTTAATCCTGTTTATATCCAGCTGATGGCGATACCCACGTGGACGTTTTCCACAACTTTTGAAATGCAAGGATTTTGAAAACGAAATCGAATCCACGGAAAAATTAGAACCTTTGTCGTGCAACTTCTCGTTTGATGAAAATTTTTCCACCGACGGGCGTCGAGTCTGTTGATTTTTAAGGCGAAATCCAGGGACAACCTCGAGTTAAGACAAAATGTGCGTAGATGCTCAGGATCTGAACTTTTGCCATCAACGTGTTAAACGATGCCCGCAAATTCAGGCTGTGAAGAAACCCTAATTCTCGCCTTCCATTACGTGGGCAATAGATAAATTAATTCTGATGTGACGGCCCGAGGAAGATCTTCAACGGCCCATAACCACCATTAACGGCTGCATCAACGAACGTGGTCTGGTTTTTCATGACGTCAGTTTTGCCCTGTTTGTCTCTACTGGATGCCGCAGCAAGTCCTCCAAAATCTGGTGACTACGGGGAAACCCTAAATCAAATCATTCGCGACAGGATCACATGACTCTGCGAGAATACGCGCGGCGTTCATAACTTACTGCTCTTTTCAGTATTTTCTATTGAGATACAATTCATACAATCATGTGATGTAATAAGTTAATTTTCCAGATATACTATGTCAACCGACCCATTCTTAGCAAAGGCATATATATTATCTAGGGGGGAAAAAACCAAACTATATCCATTGTGACATATTTTTGTTATTTTAGTAACATCAAAAACATCAAACTATGCTTATTATGACACGTTTATCCTAAACTTTTCTTGTGACATAAAAACACAAAGTTGTACCTATGTGACATATTTACTCTCCTCAATATTACATTAGATGATTTTCAGCCAAAATAATGTCGTTTGTATTTTACCTTAGTCATGTGGGCTGTGGGGGTATAAATAGTTAAGTTCAGTTTGATGTTTTAAAAAATCAAATCAAATTGAACCCTTAGCGTGCAAGCCTGAACTGAACCCAATCTCGCGCTGAACTGAACTAAAAATTCAGTTTGGCTAGGTTTTTCTTTTTTGATTTTGATTTTGATTTTTTTTATTTCTTTTTTTTTTTTTTTATATTTTTGGGGCTGGTCCTCAGCCCTAAAAAAGGAAAAAAAAGAAAAGAAAATAAAGAAAAAGGAAAAAAAATTATTTTGGAGATCTTTAGTCGATTTGGTTAATTGAACATAAATAACCAAAGTGGAAAAAAAGAATAGTAATTTTCCATTAGCTAAACTAAAAATCGAACCGAATGAAAATGCAAAAAATTTTCAGTTTAGTTTAGTTTGGTTTAGTTTTCAATTTGGTTTTGACACCTCTAGCTCTATGTCAACACTATTTGCTTTCTGGCGTTCATGTAAGTAGATTTTTAAAGTTGCTCATTGATAGAACTTTGACGGGAGTAAATGTATTACATGTTTACAAATTGAGAATTTTTGTCGAGAAAAAACTTTTGGAATAAATATGTCATAATATGCGTAATTTGAGCTTTTGGTGGCTTTTGCCTTATCATCTATGTAATGATTTGATATTTTTAAATCAAGAGATTATCGAATCAAATCCGTAACTTGATCAATCAAAAAAGTCGAGAGCTGATTTCTTTTCCCCTGGAAATATGCGTGCCTATCTATTAATTGGAGGAACGTGTCGGCCAAAAGACGTTGTTCGCACATGTCAACTATCATCGTCTGCTTGAGGACGTTGGACAATATTATAAAACGAAGCAGTCTCCATCGAATGGGAGGAAATTTATTCAAATGGATGACTGCTTTTTAGACTTAGCCGCTTGGGTCCCAAAATTCGTATGCCCGGACAAATTTGTGGACGTTGGATGTCCCAACGGAGAGATTTCCGCTCTATCGCCTCCAAAAGATTTGACAATAAACAATTTGGTTCATCGTCAATTGCGTTAAGAAAATTTCCAAAGCATAAGATTGTTTTTTCCCCTGTATATATATACTCACATTTTCTGCATTTTCTAACAGTTATATCCTAATTAGTAACCGTCCGGTTCCCCAATATTCCATGCAATACATTAAAAAAGGACCAACTATGATTAAATTCTTGATTTGCAGTTGTGACTGTGCTTCTCAATAATAAAGTTGGACAAGTGGATCTAGATCTTCCAAACATAAACTTCTAATGGTAGCAGTGTCTTGTGTCAAAGAATGGACAACTTTACTTTGGTGATCCTGGAATCTTCGTTACCTACCCATCTATTGCTTATAAGGATATCGATAATCTCTTCATACCATTTTGAGAGTTTAGAAGTAGTCATAATCCTGAAAAATAAATCACCCACTTTAGTTTCTTGCATGGCCTTGTTGCTATGAAATATCCTTTCTTAATCTATCCCACGTAGCCAATTTAGAGAGAGAGAGAGAGAGAGGAGCATAGAAGCCTGCCCACCCGGAGGCCAATCGGACACTTTACATGCCCATGAATAAGTTAAGTTACCAAAAAAAAAAAGTTAAGTCCAAACATTTGGCTTGGGCAGGTGGCCCTGCCCTACAGTAGTTTACAAAAATTACTTCTAGCCTCTGAGCTAGAAATCTCCTAATGCTTCAGCTAACCATCCAAATCCTGGGAGTTCTCTCCGATGTCGTTATGCAAATAGTATAAAGATAGATGAATTTTTTTTTTAAATTTATCTTACCGCCCCATAGTCAATTAGATTCTCTCAGCATGGAAAATGAAAAGGTCAAAAGAGACACAATGTTTCAAATCATATACTCCTTATTCGTGGAATTATGTTATGGAACCAGAAGTGTCTCATGACATATTTTGATGAGCCTTCTTGCACAATAAGAAGTATGCTTAGAACTCTCTATACTTCAAGAAAAGAAAAAGAAGAGCTTAAAGACCTTCGTCACTAAAACAAGGTATTATTTGATGAATGCTTTCGGAATTACAAAAGATGCTCACACATACGTGTGAATAGCCGAATTAGTATGGTTGACCCCATGAAATCTGCCTACAAACACCTCTTGCGAATTCTTTAATTGCCCTAGAATCTGCATAAAATCACTTGAACGGTTTCAAACGTCCACGATCCGTTGCAGATATAGTTTCGGACGTCATTGCGTCGGAGCATTCAGCTTGCAAGAAAGATACAGTACAAGCAAGCCCCATAAGCAAGCCCCATAAATTAACACTTAGAATAATAACGAAACCTATCACCGAAAATTCTGCAATGACGACAGGACTCGGGTTCACTTTTGACTATAAATACCCGCCCGTTGAGCTCCTGACTGAAGCATTCGACAATCACATGGCGCTTCTTCAATCTCCATCGCTTTGCTTCCCTCTCGTCGTTCTCCTTTCTCTCCTCATAACCTCGTCTCACGGGTTCAACCTCAAATCGCTTAACATCTCAAAGGTTCAGTCTAGTGGTGACTGGTCGCCGGCAGGTGCGACGTGGTTATGGGAGCCCTGACGGTGCCGGAAGCGACGGTAGTGGAATGACATTATACTTCTGTTTTGAAAAATCCTTTTACACTAGCGCTGTTGATCTCATCAGACATCTTTCAGAAATTCGATTTATCGAGTCTTTCGAGTATAGCTCGATTCCAAAAAATGAGTATCTTAGGTCAATCACCTAATAGTGACTCATTTATGCTTTGTACCAAACATGTATAGACTTACGAGGTTAAAATGGAAGTAAGTTCAATGATAAACGAAACTACTCTAGTAATTACACATTTAAGCTAATCTGCAACTTTGTATGTACAACTGTCTACATATGTATATATGATGAACATGCTTTGTATGATGTTTTGCACGTAGGTGGTGCATGTGGGTATGGGAGTGCTGTCGACCAAGCTCCTTTCTCTCAATGGTGTCCGCAGGAGGGCCTTCTCTTTTCAAATCAGGCAAAGGATGTGGAGCTGTTACCAGGTTTTTTCTCTTGCCAGACAAATGTCTTCTAATAATAATATTTGTGGTCAAAATTAATATATTCATGAGAGATGCTTGTCCTACAGAATCAAAGTCATGAAAATATTTACTACGGCGACCCTTTCTATACTCCTAGTGTATAAGTAGTTTGATTTATTTGTATTTAAACAGATATCTGACTTGTACACAGTTTTTTTTATTTCTGCAAGTGTCTACAACATATTAGATGCCACAAAGTACCATAATAAAGCAGTAGCAGTACTCTGAGAAGGAGGTGTACTGTTTTGAGCTCGTGTTGATTGAATTACAGGTGAAAATGCAGCGAAAACGCCGCTGTTCTGGAAACCCGGTGACAGTCGTTATAACTGATGAGTGCCCCGGTGGGCCTTGTGTAGCCGAATCTGCTCACTTCGATTTGAGCGGCACAGCTTTTGGAGCCATGGCGAGCTCGGCAAGGCCGATCAACTGCACAATGCTGGGGTTTTGCAGATTCAATACCAAAGGTCGTACAATTGATTCTCTCTCTATGGAGACAAACGATGTTTCTAGTGAATGCTTATTTGAAAAGACCGGCAGAGGGAAAAGTAAAGCAAGAAGATACTTCGCTTTCACCAGACGTATACTAATCAACAAATAGTGTATCTTGCTTGTTAAAAGTCTTTTTTTTTTTTTTTTTTGGGTCTGGAACTAAAAGGCTATTTGCGTGCACATATTTTCAATGAAAGCAGAGTAGAGTGCAATTACCCCGCGCGCGAGGTGACCTTCCACGTTGACTCTGGGTCAAACCCCAACTATTTCGCTGCGCTAATTGAGTATGAGGACGGAGACGGCGAGCTCGGTGCCGTCAGCCTTGAAGCAGGCTCTCGACTCCGACTCTTGGCTTCCCATGCAACAGTCGTGGGGTGCAGTTTGGAAGCTGGACGGGGCGGGCCAGCTGCACGCCCCGTTCTCGATCAAGCTCACCTCCCTCGAGTCCGGCAAGTCCTGGTCGCCAACAACGTGATTCCGGCCGGGTGGCAGGCCGGACAGACGTACCGGTCCGTCGTCAACTATGCTGTCTGAGGGTCGTGTGTGGTTTGCTTGGGAGACGAAGAAATGGAGATCTATCGATATTAGTTTGATTTTATGGATTTGGTTGCGTGCTATTATATGTCAGGCCTGCAAGCGTGAAATATGCGACGATGTGGAAAACGAAAGTATTTTGCTTTTCCACTCTATGTGTAATCTAGCAGCTATTAGCTTACCTCTTGAGAAAAGAGAGTAGTAGTGAGAAATGAATCATATCGTCCCTTTCAAATTCAAGATTGATGCTAGTATTTTTGTTCTTTTGTCCTTTTCTGCTGGATCTATTTGTATTTGAAGTTTTAACGAATATCAGATTCAGTTTGTTTCTCGAACAAAAAAATAAGATAAAATTAATCGTTTACAAACAGACTTTATCGTCCATGAAAATAGAGAAAAGTATCAAAAAAAGTTATAAATCTATTGCTTTGTTATTAATTCAATTCCACCAAAACTTAATTGGACTGATTCAATTCCAAACCTTTTTGCGTTGGCATAAATTGAGTCTATTTAGTCAATTTTAATCGAAAATTGCTAACGTGGACATTGGCCGTTCCTACGTGGTATGGTCCAGTGCTAACGTGGACAAAATTTAATATTGTTTGATAATATTGGAAAATTTAATAACTTTTTGATTTTTCTTTTTCATTTTTTGGGGTTCTTTTTTTAATTGGCCAACGAGGGTTCTGTTATTGGGTGACAAGGGCCGCTGGCCAACCTTGCCAAACAATACATGCGAGGGTCGGCAACCCTGGCGAGCTGTCATGACCCTCACCAGCTATTAGGGTGAGGGTTTGCGCAGCCCCTCACCTTGTCCGGTGAGGGTCGCAACAGGCTAGCGAGGGCGTCCACGGCCATCACTTGTTGGGCAAGGCCGTGACTCCTAGATCGGGGGGAGAGGGCTTTGCGGCCCTCATGCTGATTTGATACGGGCTGGGATGCTCTCGTGGCCTGTGTCGGCAAGTAGCGAAAAAATTTTCGAAAGGAAAAAAGAAAAAAAATATTAGAAAATTTAAAATAATATCAAAAATGTCAATTGAACACCATTTAATGCCACATAGGGATGGGCCAACGTCTTAGCGTTAGCGATGTTTGGCTAAAATTGACCAAAATGACTTAATTGTACCACATGTAAAAATGTTTAGGACTGAATAAGACCGAGAGCGATAAATTTTTAAGACTTTTTTGATACTTTTGAAGGGGAAAACCACCCCAATTGGGAACCAAATAATGTAATTCATTTATCAAAAACAAATTAAATGATAATTACTTAAATCGATACCCACCAACTACACAATCATTGATAGATTTTTTTTTCAAATCATTTACTTCTCGGCCAAACAAAAAAATCTTACTAGTCTTGTGAGGCTTTCTTCACTCACCATTGAAATAAGGAATTTGTCATTGTTTAGTTGCCCCCCCCCCCCCCCCCACAGACTTTGTGTCTCAAACTTTCTTTTTTGCTCCTATACATCTACAATCCAACATAATTAGCTAAAATGAATCTGTTTTATATCATCAAAAGAACCCTATTCAACCACAAATTTGCCATGGTAATCAAATCGTGTTATTTATGTACAAATGGTCTTTTCATCATGATAAAATAAACAACATCGCCAGATGGGACTGATATTCCCTCAGAAACTAATTTCGGTTATATATCTATAATTAAAATTCAATGGATCCACATCATTTTACATTATGGTCCTATGCAATCCCATCTCCCTCTTCCTTTTTTCGGGGGGCGTTCCGGGGTGGGGCGGGAGCCGCGCCGGGGGGGTGTTTCAAACTACCCCCATTACTTCACCTGCGTTGTCGTTCGTACCTTCATTTTGCCTCGCCTCCAAAATACGTAGAAACCACACCACACACAAGAAAAACTCCATAGCGAATTCTTCCCAAGTCTCAAGCTCATCCAAGCTGCCGATATTATAAGCTTTAATCTCCATCCAACCTTAAGTTCATACCAGTACATTCCCCTACAACAATAAAAAACTACCCACCCTCCCCCCACAACCACCTATGTAAACATGGACAATTTTTTTTCTTTCTATATTTTAAGCAAATAATTTATGCGACGTCACTCATGTTTTTTCGTTTGTATTCAAATATTGGGGGCCAAGGAGTAGTTTCAGAAAGTTTGGGCGGATAAGGGACCTAAACACATCCTTTGAACAGTCGCTGATTGTAATATCAATCAATGCCTATATGAGTTTATGCCTCTACTTCTGCGTGCCCAAATTCCCCCCCCCCTGTGTGTGATACAAACATCTCCTCTCTGCTCTTCTCTCTCCGACCTCAGCATTGGGGTTTGTAGTGTTATGATTCAATGCCACAAAACTACAACGAAATAGATTGGGTAACCCACAATGACAAAGAGAAATCGACGATACAAACATTTATCTCACTCCACCCCTTAAAATTGGGCTATAACTAGAAGATGATGTTCAAACTATAACTAAGCACACGCTACTTCTAT